>RJWT010038642.1:0-12822 GCA_004365215.1 Cuniculus paca | reverse complement strand
AGCCAGGACCTTAGTTAGAAGGATAGCACATTAACAGGGCAAGAGATGAAGTAGGCTCGGCCCGGGGTGCTGGCAGCAGAGAGAACAAGATGGGATCTGATTCTGAAATACAACGGTAAGGTGAGACCTCTAGGGTTTTCTGAAAGTCAGAGCGTGTGAGGAAAAGGAGGAGTGGAGAAACCTGAGCCGTGACCCATGCGGATGGTGATCCCTGAGAGGCGAAGCCTGCAGGAGAGCAGGTCTGGGGACACACCAGAAGTTACTGGGTACCAGCTACGTGCCAGGCACAGGGACTTTCCCGGTCTGATGTGGAGCATTGTGTAAAGAGTTCCTGAGGTTCGAAGCTGTGGCCGGCAAGGACCAGTGTGATTGGACACAGACTGGGGACCCTCTGTGTGGTGAGTGAGGCCTGGGTCTGGGCCTTTTTGACCCTCTCATGCCTGTGGGAACTGTGTGATGAATGATGATTTGCTGTCTCTCATTCCCTGGGAAGTTAAAGTCAAAATGGAATGAAAATCCATCCCGATGTGCAGCTATAAAATTGTTAGAGTAGCTCTACTGGCTTAGACAAGAGTCTTTTCCAGTTCCTTTAAAATATTCTTATAAAGCAGGTGTGGTGGTGCACACCTGCAATCCCAGCACTCAGGAGGTTGAGGCAGGAGGATCATTGAGAGTTCAAGACCAGCCTGGGTTACAAAGTGAGCTCAATGATAGCCTGAACTGCATAGCGAGACCCTGTCTCAAAAAGACAATAAATGAATAAATAAATAAATAAATAAATAAATCTTATAGATCCAGGCACGGTGCTGCATGCCTGTAGTCCCAGTACCCTGGCAGCTGAGGCAGGAGAAATGCAAGTTTGAGTCCAACCCCAGCAATTTAGAAAGATTCTGTCTCAAAATAAAAAATAACAAAAGCTTAGCATGGAGGTCCTGGGTTTAATTCCCAGCACAACAAATAAATAAAATGAAATAAATAAAATATTCTTAAAAGGCTGCAGCACCTCCAGAACAAAGACAATGTGCTTTAATCTTTGAATCTGCAGACTCTGGCTCCTGGAAGGCATTTGTTGAATCAGTACATTTTAATATAGTTCCTTACATTAAACTGCGTATGCTTTTATAGTACTGTAATCATGGGACCCATTTCATTTACTTCTTAATCTTTATTTACCATTTAGTAATAATTATTTTTCCATATGCAGATTCTACATTAGCTATCATTTTCATGATTGCACGATAATTTATTTTACATAAATAAGCTATAATTCTATTACCTATGTCCTCACTATTTGACATTTATGATTCTTTCAATCTATCAAAACAATGAACAAGACACGGATGCACATTTTACTTTCTGTAACCTCTTATGTACTCTTGAGTGGGGTCGCAGGAGTCAGGGGCAGGAATGGCAGCTGACGTTATGCATGTTCATTGCGTCAGTTTCTCAGCCTTGTTGAGCTGGCAGAAAAGCTCACTTCCCAGTCTCTTTCCATGCTGTAAAGCCAGATGACTAGCTCTAGACAATAAAGTGTGGAGGAAAGTTACAAGTGAAGCTCTTGGATGTTACTGTGAGAAGTCTGTGTATAGTTTGCTCCTCTCTTTTGTCCCCTGTCTAGGGGCACCCTTGATATTCTTGATGGCAGGGTCCCTTCAACCTAAGTCCCTGGGTGACAACTCTCTCTCTCTGCTGACCTGAGATGGGTATGTTGAGTAAGTGGCAAGGGAATGTTTGTTATGGTAAACCATTGGAATTCCAGGTTTGATTGGTTACCACAGCTAACCTAGTCCATGCTGACTAACACAAAGTCTTCAAAATTATAATGGATCAGAGTACAAGTTGGCAAATTGTATGATGATTGGTATATAGCAGGCACCCAATAAATATCTAACAATGAATAAATTAATCAATGAAACTGGTCATCAATAATCTATGAAAACGTCAATTTCATTGCTTTATCAACACCAGTGGACTTATTGTTTGGTTGATCTTGACCTTTTAATAGGCATACATGTTACCTTGGTCATATTTAATTTGCATTCATTTTTTTGCTTATTGGAGAGACTGGATATTTTTCACCTGTTGTGAGCCATTTCCTATTTTGTGTATTATTGTTCTATCAAAATAATAAACAAGAGCTGAAAGCATTCATTCATTTCTATTTGTTGAATGTGTTCCCTCTGCTAGGCACTGGAGCTGTGGTGGTGAAAAACTCTGCCATCACAGAAATTTTAATCAAGAGGGGAGGGAAAAATTGACATGTAAACTAATACTTAACTATTTTAGGCCATAGTAAGTGCTGTGGAAAACAAGGCCAGGTGAGGGGCTTACAGATCAGCTGGGTGGCCAGATGGGGTCTTTCTGATAATGTCACTTTTGAGCAGAAGGATGGAACCATGCTGGTGTTGGGAAGAAGGGTGTCTCAGGCCAAGGGGACAGCATACCCAAGGCCTATGGCAGGAGCATGCTTGACCTTTGTGGGATACAGCAAGAGGCGGACCTGGCTGAAGTCGAGTCAGGAGAGAGCAGCAGGAGGTGAAATTGGAGAGGCAGCAGCCCAGAGCGTGTGGCATCTTGGTACACCCTTTGGCTTTCCTTTGCAGTAACATAGTGCTCCTGGGGGTTGTGGAGGTGAGGAGTGCCATGCTACCACTCACTATTTAAAAGAATCACGCTGACTTCTGTGTAGCGAAGAGACAGAAGTGGAGCGAGTAAGGAGCTGGGTAGACGACTACAGCAATATTCTGATGGGAGTTAACAGTAATGTGGACCTTGGGGACCCCATGGATAAGTGTAAAGGGATCGGGCTCTAGATACAGCCTGTGGTAGACCTAATGAGTTTTGATAATAGATCAGACATGGGAATGGAATGAAAGATATAAAGGCATCAAGAATGATTTCAAGATTTTTTCTTGAGTGACTCTGAGAAAGTGGTGGTCATTCACTTTACTGCTTTGTTGAACCATGCTTGGTATTTTTAGTGACTCCAGAGACTTCCATGTTAGAAATCAAAGAAACAAGGTATTGGGTGGGAAGAATGCTTCATTTCCTGATCCACCGGTGGGTCATGATGCGTTTAAGTCAGTTGCAGTCTGCTCATCACTCAGGGCCTCAGTGATTGGTTCAGGAGTGGGTGAGTGACCTCAGATGAGCCAATCAGAGGCCCACACTTCCACTGAGGATTGAGGAAAGATACTGAAATATACTTCTTTTGCTGACATAAGCGTGGAAGCATGCTTCCTGTGCCTTCTAGTCACTCTCTTCTGCAGAGACAGAGCCTTCAGATGAACTTGACATCATGGCAAACAGAGAAAGCAAGGGAAAAAAACCTCTTGAATGTGAAGACCCACA
This sequence comes from Cuniculus paca, assembly GCA_004365215.1. Classification (NCBI taxonomy): domain Eukaryota; kingdom Metazoa; phylum Chordata; class Mammalia; order Rodentia; family Cuniculidae; genus Cuniculus; species Cuniculus paca. The sequence continues at coordinate 9,471 of RJWT010038642.1, read as the reverse complement.
TCCAACCCCACCTGAACTCCACCCAGAGAGCTTTCCATTGCATTCTTCTTTATTGTTCACAGCAGCTCGGGCTGTTTTCCATTCCTTGCTACTGAGCACATCCTGACGGATAGAAGCAGCTTCAGTGTGAGTGCTGTCCACAGTTCTCAAGCCCAGGGCTCTCACCACCTGCTGTCTCAGAACACAGGAAACAGTCACCCCAGAAAATCTGCAAACCATTTGGGGCTGAGGATTGGAGGGTTACATCATGCTCTGCGAGAGGAAAGGCCACCTTCAGAGCACATGTGGTCCAAAATCCTGGAGGGAAAGATCCCAGGAGCCGTCGCAGCAGTGCACACCCCTGGCAACAGGCCCTGTCGGCCACTTCCCCAGCAGTGAGGGCCTCAAATTCTTCCTAAAACGGGGTCGCTGGCAGCTTGCTCTGGGACACCGATGTTCTTCCAATCATCTGTACCAATTGCTGGAAGCACAGTGTGAAAGCCCTCAGAATGCAGCGTCTTGGCCACTACCAACATCCTACTGAGACATTTGTTTCTTCACATCCTCTACCAGTTCGTGTTCCTTAACAGACAGCTTCGGTCCACAGGGAGCAGGACAGACTGAAAATCAGACATCTGGACTTTCCTTTGGCTTCTCCAAGGCTGGTGAACCTAAAGGGGATCCTGAGGCTGAGGTCAGCTGGCAGCTCTAAGCACTATGTCCCCAGTGTCAGCGAATCCTCTACACAGGAAGTCCCTTGAGATCTTAGGGGGTTGTTACATGGTGGATTTCCCAGAGCCCACTGCCCTTCACTGTTTTGGTGGCTAAGAGCATTGATAGTCTGTAGCCAGACCGCCGGAGCTTGAGTCTCAGATCCGCCACTCCGCCACCTATAGACTGCAGGAGTTCTCAGCCCTCTTATGCCTCGGTTTCTTCCTCTGTCCAGTGCAGGTGATAGAGATGCGCCTATTCCAGAGAGTGGCTCGGAGGTGGAGCAACTCTTACTACATGTGTTTTAGAACAATGTCGGGTACTCTTAGATGGTTTGGGCTGCCATAACAAAATGCTGTAGACCAGGTGACTTAAACAACAGACATTTATTTCTCGAAGTTCTCTAGGCTGGGATGTCCAAGATGGAGACATCAGCAGATCAAATATTGGGGGAGGACTGACTTCCTGGCTTGTCTTCCTGTCAGCTCATGGTGGAAAGGAGACAGCTTGCTGGAGTCCTTTGATAAAAGCAGTATCCCCATTCGAAAGGGCTTCATTCTCATGACCTCGTCACCCCAAAAGGGTCCATTTCCAAATACCTCCACATTGGGGGGGGTAGGTTTCAGCTAGGAATTTGTGGTTTGAGGGGGCACCTGGTGAATGCCCAGTGAAACTGGCCATTGGAGTGGCTTGACGGATGATAAGCAAGAAGAATGCCTCCGCCAAGCAGCGTGCCCTTTCACGTCTGACAGGAAAAGGAAAGGTTCGGTGCCTTTCAGTGAGGCCCAATCTCCTCTCTCCAGCCAGGGCGGGGTCTCTGGACGGGAACCAGGGAGACGGAAGGGAAGCCCAGCTATCACCTTCCTGTTGCCACCAGCCTTTGGGGCGACAGTTGGCGTGGCTTTTAAAAGAAAAAGCTGCACAATCCTCCTTTTCCTAATAGTAAGCAATAGCAATGAACTGTTCTCACTTTCTAATTCCATTTTATCTTTCCGGAGACTTCCTTCTCTCTTTCTTCCTTTTCCACTCCTCAATTGTTCCACGGCCACTCCGGTTGAATGCCAGCCATAGGCCTTTTCCGGTCTTTCTTCTGTGCAGAGCGACATATACATAAATACACATTTGTAAATAATAAATCAAAAACTAATACTTGGAGTAAAAAACAAAAACAAAACAAAACAAATCAAGAAGGCAAATAGAGATGCTGGCACACGTACGATAAAATTCTGAATTGCCCGGGTTCTGCTGCACCTTGGGGGTATGGTACTCCCCAGGCGCTCCTACCATCCACAGTCCTTGCCATGAATGTATTGCCACTGGACATGCAGAAGTGGACAAGGTGTGTCCCGAGCCAGGTTTCCCAGGGGCCTCAGATGCTGTTTGTCCTTTGCAGTCTTCCAGACACGGCTTTGCCGGGGCGCTGGAAACCCGCGCAGGTCCTGCTATTCCCACTGAGGCCAGGTGAGTGCCTGGGGGTGTGGGTGTGGTGCAGAGCCAGTGGGGTGCTTGAGGCACGCAGGAGGATTAAGGAAGGGAGGCCCAGCCGAGCTCCCTCTGCTCCTGCAGGCGCACATTTGTAACGTGGCTCCCCAGCTGCCCTCCTGCCCCAGTGGACGGTGCATTCCTTCTGAGAAGACATCTGGTCTGGTTAGTTTGTCTTCCTGCCTCTTTGTACCCCAGTTCCCTGGAGTGACCCCGGAACAGAGAAGGAAATTGCAGACATAACTGTAGCTGGCATTTATAGGGGTCACTCTGAGCTTCAAAGACAAACAAATAAGACAAAATCTCCATTCCAGTCTTTGCTATAATCTCATAAGGGAGAATACCCAGGATTCTGTTACTCAGAGGGCTGAGAAATTAGGCAGAGAGGTGTTCAGTTACTTGCCCCAGCTTACACAGTAGTTACGTTTCTCGTTGCTGAGACTAAGTACCCAGTGCCCACAAGTTAAAAGAGGAAAGGTTAAAAGGGAAAAGGTTTAGCTCACAGTTTGTAGAGGTTTCAGCCCATAGTCAGCTGGCTCCACAGCAGGGCGGAATGGCAGATGGGCACCACAGAAGAGAAATAGTACTTTGCCGGGCAGGCAGCAGCAGCAAGCAACGGCAGCTGCTCTCTTTCTGTCCCTCGTATTCCCAGGATGGGGGACCCTGAATCCCAGCATCACATATACTAGATCCAGCTAGCTCTGAAAAGCCCTGCTTATGACTGCATGAGGCTTTGGGGGGTCATCTAGACACAAACCATAACATACGGGTACATGGCCGGCTGCAAACAGGCCCAAGAATCTCAGCTCCATATTGCAATTTCCTGATCCCTATTCTATGCTCCTTCTCCAACTCTTCTCTCCTTCAAGCCAATGGCCATAGAGGCCACTTTAGGATTGCACTTCATTATGTTGCTGCCCTGGTCAGGAACCTTCCAAGCCCTTCTCCCCAGTGTGGCATGCGAATCCGCAGTTGTCTCTCATGCCCTGTCCAGTCGCCTTCCCGCTTCAGAGGCAGTGGGGACTTCATCCCTGCTCTACTCTGTATGTACAAGCTGAGAACCTTGGTGATGTCACCAAAAGGTGTCCTTCTGCTTGGGCTCCTAGCTATCCAATAAGGGTAACGATGGTATGGACCTCATATGGCGCTTACGGGGACATGACCTCCGTTAGCCCCCGGTACTGCTTAGAACAGGGGTTGATAGACTTTTTTTTTTTTTAAAAACAAAGAGCCAGATGGTAAATATTTTTGGCTTTTGGGGCCATCCAGTGTTTGTCACAATTAATCCATGCTGCCACTGTAGCCCCAAAGTAGGACTGGTGTCCGAATGTTTGTGTTCCTGGAAATAATGAAAATTTAACCACAAGGCGCTAGTACTGGGATGGGTTGGGTCTTTGGAAAGCGATTAGGTCACATGGGTAGCACGCTCATGAGTGGGATCAATGCCCTTTTAAAAGGGATCTAGAGCTGGACATGGTGGTGCACGCCTGTAATCCCAGCACTGTGGAAGGCTGAAGCAGGAGGATCCCACGTTTGAGCCTAGCCCAAGCAACTTAATGATTTAGCAAGCCTCTGTCTCAAATTTAAAGGAGGCAGGGGGAATGTCTAGGACTGTAGTGACATAGCTCAGTGAAAAGGTCCTGAGTTTAATCCCCAGTACACAAAAATGAAACAAAACCAAACCTGGGCTCCTAGAAGGCATCTGGCCCATTCCACCTTTTGTCCTCAACAGGGGAGAAGGTACTCTCTACAAATCTGAAAACCTTCATCATACTAATCTACCGACGCCCTGACCTTTCACTTCTCAGATTCCAGGACTGTGAGAAATAACCCTCTGTTGTTTATACAACACCCCAGTTTAAGCCTTAGTGCATAGGCAGCACCTATGCACTAAGGCAGCAGCCATAGGCCTGATGAAGAATGAAATGCAGGTGCACCGCCAGCAAGATTTTATTTGTGAGCGCTGAAATTTGAATTTCAAATAATTTTCATATGTCACAAAATAGTCTTTAAAAAAAGTCTTTTCTGGAACCGTTTAAAAATGTAAAAACTTTTCTTAGGTCACAAGCAGTGCATACACAAACAGGTGCCGGGCTAGATTTGGTTCACAGCTGCAGTGTGCGGAAGCCCGGGTTTAGGGGATGCCTGGAACCAAGAGGATCGTAGCAGGGTGGAGAGAGGAAGGAGACGAGGAAGAGGTTACAAGGTGCTGAGGGCTTTGACATCATGCAGACGTGTGGATGGAACAGATCCATCGTATATAAGACATGGAGTTGAGGACCAAATGTGGTCCGAGCCCTGACCGGCCAGGCACCCTTTTCTACAGATCCTCCCACTGAGTCCTCACACTGCTGCATCTTACACTCGTTCGTGGAGATGAGCAGGGTTCAGAGGGTCTAAGTACTCGGCCCAGAGTTGCACAGCTTTTAAGTGACAGAGCCAGGATTGGAGACTACAAACTTCTACAGAAGGGTTGGTGAGGTTCCTTGGGGGAAACAGGCTTGGGGACCTCCTCAGACACAGCCCTGTGACACAGAGACTATGCATCTTCTACTCTACCATCAGGCATCGATTATATGTTTTATTGAAAACCTATAATAAACGAGGTGCTAGGCCAGGTTGGCATGTGTGGGAGCATAGAGTTTGGTGGAGACCAGACCCCCAAATAAGCAATTATTACCCAGGCCCAGGACTCCCACAGCAGGAGTGCCAGGGAGGGGCCTCATTGATGGTGCTAACTCACATTTGGGAAACCCAAGGCTTCTACAAGGAAATAATGTCTGATTTCAGGCTGAACGTCAAGAAGACGCCAGGAAAAGCATGCAATGATCACTGAGGAATGATACTAAGTGACATGAATTTAGCTGGGGTCTCCCATGTCTCAGAAATCTACCTGGTCCCAAGATTCAATGCCTTTGATGGCCCAATGCCCTTCCTAGGAGGGTCCCTGTGTCTGGTCCTCGGCTGTCCTTGCCGCTACCATTTCTCTCTCTGCAAAGTATTATATTTTTGCCCCATAGACCCTGGAAACAAAATTCAGCCCCTTCTGTGGTGTTTCTTTTTTTTCACTACTTTCTTGCAACAGTCCATCAACTGGATAAACCTGGCTGGATTTTGGGAGGGGGCATCCCAGGGAAGGGTTTCCGCCCTGCTCCTTGTCACTCCACCCCCTACTTCCTCCCTGGAGCTGCAAACAAAATCCTCCCTTTGTCTTGCTGGGAGGGTCCCGCCCACCTCCAGCCACAGGATCTTGGATTCTGCTTCTTGCATTTGGCTAATTATTTTCTCAGTAAAGACAGCTCTACCTTCCTAAGAGGAATTCTAATAAAATTCCACGTTCTCTTGACACATTCACTGTTTCATAGGCTCCGCCAAGCAAACCTCCAGGATGGCTGACACTGGCCCCACTTGACAAAAGGGGGAATGAGGAACATCCCCAGCAATGATGCTGGGAGTCAAAGGGAGGACTATTTGGATCCAAAATCTCCTTACTAACTCACTCTCCGTCCTGCTTTCTACTCCGATTGAATCTGGGGAAGGGGGAGGGAGAAAGGGAGGAAGAACAAAGTCAGCAACTGCGCCCATTGAAGAGTCTGAGTGCCACCAGAGACACCACTTTCAAATTCCTGCACCATCTTGGAGTGAATATTTCTTACTCTTGTTCTTCCAGAGTGAGAGAGCTGCACAGGGCTGACCAAGTCACACACATCCCCAGACATGCGAGGCTGCTTCCGAGGGACGCACTTGCGTCAGTGGGTCAGGTTACGGTGCTTGGGTTGGGCCTTGATCTTGACTGCACAGGCCTGTGGTCCTGCTCTACCTAAGAACATTCTGGAATGCAGCACGTAGTTCTTTGAAAACTGTGCAGACCCTGCAGAGCCGGGAGAAGAGGAAACAGGAAATGAGGAGAGGGGAAAAGAGCCATTCTGTATTCAAACAAGCAAATTTAGATTCAAAGTGTATTCTGCTGTGGAATCCAGAAGCTAGAGGGTCACACAGGCCAAGGCTGCAGCCCAGCTCTTTGCAGAGCAGGCTTTCCCGTCAGACATGGAGCTACTGCGAAGTGGGGGTCTCATGCCGTGAGTCAAGGCCTCGTTTCAGAGTGCAGAATTTGAGGACAAGTCACTGGTGGCGTCTTGGGTGTCGCCAGCTCTGACTCTGCTCCACGTGTGGGTTTGTGAGTGCGTGCTGTGGACTGAGTGTGGGCCCAGAGGAAGGCAGGGGAACAGGCGCCCGCCTTCAGGAAGCCATGAGTGCAGAGCAGCAAAAATCTGCTTCCTCTTCCCCTCTCTCCACCCCTGAAGGTCCCTGCAGACTGACAACAGCCCCCACCCTGCCACTCAGCTCCCTGCACCCCACACCTACCCTCCCGGATGGCTCTAAGCCACCCAGCCCCGAGCTCAGCTTTCTAGTCCTTTCGCTTCTCCACGCAAAGACGGCGAGAACCCAAGCCAGGGTCACAGGCGCAGACGCCGCTGGCCCCGCAGGTCTGCCTCTGCTTCGCGGGGACAGCAGCGGGTAGCACAGTGGGCAGCCCTGGAAAGAGGAAATCCTCTCTGGCCTCTGAAACAATGATTGCTTAGAACAGGGTCCGGGCCACAGTAACCGCGGGACAGCTGTTAGTTATTACTCTCCAGCCTAGAGCCAGCTCCTAGGTGTGCTGCAGGGGGGATGAAAGGGCAAACGAGGTGGGGGTGAGGAGGGCCTGAGGTCAGGGATCTGGGAGGCTGGGTGGAGCGTGTGCCACCGACAGGTTTGGGAGGAGTAATAGGATAGGAAACAGGAGTGCAGTGAATGGGACTAAGCGAATCCTTCCTGCCAGCATGGGGCGGGTCTGTGGGCCGGGCTGCTTGGACCTCAGTGGCCAGGGTGGGCTGTAATAGTTGGGGGACAGGATTTTAATGAAGACGTTATTTTCCTGTCCTGGATTAGGGCTTGGTACAGTTAAACTCTGACTTTGCGTTTGGATTCTGTGCCTTTGTCTCTCTCTTTCTCTCTCTCTGTGTGTCTCTTTCTCTCTCCTTACATTTTCCAAATGTTATTTTATTTTATTTTTTATTTATTTATTAATTTTTTGTCTTTTTGAGACAGGGTCTCGCTATGCAGCTCAGCTGGCCTTGAGCTCACCTTGTAGCTCAGGCCGGTCTCCAACTTGCAAAGATTCTCCTGCCTCAGCCTCCCGAGTGCTGAGATTGCAGGCGTGCGCCACCACACCCGGCTATTCATTTTCCAAGTTTTAAAACTGTGCATCAGAGTGTTTGGTAAATAACTGCCGTTTCCTGAGAATCTTCACAGAGGTCCCAAATGTGCCATTTTTCTTTCTGAAAAAGTGGGATAATCTCACTACTTGCATACTCTGCATAAAAAGCAACATGTCTCATTTCTCACCTCTGAGGCTGTCAGATCCTGCCCTGTTCTGCCAGAGACCTGGTTCATCCCAGCACAGGCTCTGCCTGAAGCTGCAATTTGAATACCGAGCAGGGGGTGGGGGTGGGAGGGGTAGGGTGTGGGTCAGGTGTCCAACTCTTCCTAGTCTTAATGGCTTCCATTTAGGGCTTCGAATTTGCAAACTTCCCCCCACCACTAGAAAAGTTTAGCAATGTCTGGAGACACTTTCAGCTGTCTCAATCTGGGCCGGGACAGGTGGCATTGCTATCTAGTAGGGAAAGGCCAGAGATCCTGCTAAACACCCTACAATGCCCAAGCATCAACCCAGGACTAGACCGAGACCTCTGCCAAGCAGAGAAAGTGAAGGAAACTGAGTCACTGTTTGGGTGGGACAGGAAAAGGGTAAGGTGATTCACTAGACAATGAGAGTTACAGGAAGCATTTAATAGAATTTTTATGAGCAAACACAATTTGTCTATTTTTCATTAGCTCCCTATGGCAATATTGACATCTTGGCATATTCCAATGATAAATTAGTCAACCCCAAACTTACCACTAGAAGCCCCTGCTTGTCCAGTTTCAGATGAATCAGAAGCATTCATCAGTTCTGAAAGAGCAGGTCCGGTGTGAGGCGCTACAGCTGAGCTCCCTTTGCACCCCCCTCACAGATAATAAGTGATAATAGCACTGGCCATTCTGGTGGCTTTGACCTTCAAGAGATACAGGCAGCAGTCCTAGAAGGACCAGGCACCAAGTGGCCACTTTAACAAAAATTTAAGTTTGCAAACAGTTATGGAACACATAAAATAATTTCAAACCTGCTACATCGTCAAGTTTAATTTTATTAGTTTTACAAAAATGACTGAAATAGCTGAGATTTTCTTTTTCATTAGTTAATTTGCAGTCAACTAATTAATGGAGAGGGTAAGAGCCAAAATCTGGGCTCTGAGACCCATCTTTATAGATTCAAAAAGTAGTTCTACACCTGTAGTCCCAGAGCTCAGGAGGCCGAGACAGGAAGATCATCAGGAGTTCAAGGCCAGGCTGGACTACACGTAGAGATTTTGCCTCAAAAAAAAAGAAGTTTTTCTATTACTCACTATATAACTTTGTGAGAATGACTCTTGGTATTCGAGTTTCCCTGTGCATAAAATGGAGATGATAATATAAAACGTCTGCTAGAGTTGCTGAGAGAATTAAAGAAGTTAATGATGTTAACTACTGAGGGCAGTACAGTATCTGAATATGGCAGGAGCTAAGCTAGTTGTCACTGAAATGCCAATAAAATATATTAAATTTATCAATTCAGTTAAAAAATATCCTTTAAAGTTGCTCGACTCAGTCTGAATGGAATTAACCCATAAGCAAAGACTCCCATAAACAGACCATTGAGATTGTTCCTAGGAATAGCACAGTAAGACTTGAAAAGGTCGCTTAGAAGCTTAAAGGTAGAACTAGGATTCTAAATTTGCTACTCCAAAAAATCAAATACTACTTTCAAAGAAAGTGCCTATGAAGCAAGGCTTTGTGGACTAAAATTGTCCCCTGGGAGATTAGAAAACTCACAAAGGCCAGCCACGTTAATTGCACAGGAGCTGTCCTATCGTGCAGTTTCCTGGGGTTTCGAGAGGACTCAGAATGTGTCATCCAGGTGGTCAGTCAAGGGATGTGGCCTTGAGCACACATCCTCTCCCCACCCCACCCGTGGACCTTAGCAATGCCACTCCTATCAGTGCTATATTGAGCCTGCATCTGAGATACCAGTTTTGCAGGCAGGGGCGATTTTGGTCCAACACAGATGCAAAACATCTTGTTTTATTTGGATGCTTGTATAACTTTCGTTAAGGTTTGGAAAACCCCACAGCTCATTATTGAAAAGCTGATAAGGCTTTTAACCCAAGCTCACAACAC
>RJWT010038641.1:0-12831 GCA_004365215.1 Cuniculus paca | reverse complement strand
GAGTCTGCATTTTGCAGAGGAACAGTCGCATCTGAATTGAGTTCTACCATCCACGCTCCAACGGATCAAAGACTCGGGGCTTCCTGCACAGGGAATTGGTTCCTGGCACTGACCTTTTACCTCAGTGAGCAAGTGTCTTTCCTGGAGACTTACCAAACACCAGAGTTAATGGAATAGTCAGTTGAACCAGGGAATTACATAAGTCCCTGACCAGTCCAATGGCAGTATATCAAAAAGGTTCCTTTTTCCACAAAACCACAAGGCACTGGCATAGGGTACATAGAGATTTTGAGCAGTTACCACTGTTTTGCTCATCTGTCACATTTAAAATTCTGGTGCAAGAGGAGAGTTATCCCATAGACCTGTGAAAAATGTTCCCCTGTCTTGAAAGATAATAGGAGTGATTCACACTTCCTATGGAGAAAGGGGACACCAACCTTGGGTTCAATCTCTGTAGTGCAGGTAAAAGCAAAGACAAACTTTTAAAGGCCTCATTTCCCTAGGCCTCACTGTTTGTTCCTGGGAAAGTGCCAACATGCAGCTCATTCATGAGGATTTGTATCTCAACCAAGGGGAAAGAGAACCACCAAAATCTGTGGGCTTCTGGATGTATAAAGATAATGATCCCTCTTATTGAGAGCTTGTACTGAAAATTTCACCCATTCAACTTGTGCTTTTGTATTTTCATGGTGAGTCTCAATCTCAGAACTTTGTGCATGTTATTTTACCTCAATTTTCTTACCTTTTGCGGGTCATTCACAGGTAGCGTTGAAGATTTAGGTTATTGAGGAGTTAATGCTGGATCTGATTTACCTGAAATGGATTTATTGGTCATTCTAAGACACAGTCTCCCCACAAGGTTTCTTCCTACAGTATTTGCTCCTCATCCGTATACCCTGTTTGCAACTTCTGGTCTTTCATGCAGAGATGATGGATTATTAATAGGAATGTATGATGGGTTCCACATAAATTCTGACAGTTAAAGGAGGCTGACTTTTTGTACAAATATAGTTTGTATTTTAATAGCTTCATTGCAGATAGTTTTCCATCTTGACTGGCAGTCCATCTCTTATACTAAGTAGTCCACCATACATTATTCCAAGTAGGACAAGGGTTTTATAAATAAGTCCCCATCATAGTTCAGGGTAAAAGTATTTTTCAGACTGTGAGATTCATCTATGTCTTTTCCATCTAAATTTCTGCAGCATAAAATTGGGAGCCCTTAAATTTTATTCTGTGGTGGTCAGTGGTCTTAGTCACATTTATCATGAACTGAATTGGATGGTAATATTTCCCCTTTGTTGAAACCTGATAAATCACATTTTTTTCCATTACCTTGATGTGTTAGAGAGCTAAACTAATCCAAGAAGTAGAAAGGAAACCATTTTTTTTTGTTTGAGTCTCTTAATTATTATTTAAAAATAATTTTTAGGGGACAGATGTACTTATCACTAGCACACCTCTTACACAGTTTGTTTTTGTGGTCAGTTTAGTCTGCTACAGTGAATCTAACCTTTTTCACCTGTCCTGATGGCTGTTTTGGTGGCTAGAAGCAGCCTAGTTGGTAGGGACCTTTCCAACTAGGCTGGAGTTTATTATTTTCCCAAGTCTTTATCAGCACCAAGTCTCCTGACTGGAGCTGATGAGCAGTAAAGCCAAATGGCAGAATCTGAGAGATTTCCTTTTAGTCCTGGAGTGCCAAGAGTGGAATAAATGACCAGTGTATGATTCTTTAAAAATTCATCCATTGTTTCCATGGTGGGGAGGTCTGCAGGCCAACCTAGGTATGAAAACTATATATCACCTTTTACAGAGATAATCTCAGATGTTTTCCTCAGGCTATTCTAATCCTGAGGAGTGCTATTGGAAGACAGTTAGTCCAAAGCAATTTAGTTTTTAATATTAGCTTAGTGATATGTATTATAAGCTTTTGATTCATTCATTCATTCATTTGATTCATTGTTTCACAGGAGAGAGAATGTCATCAAGTATAATAGTTTCAACTACTGTTTAGATTCTCTATAATCCCCTGAAGCACCTTTGAAGTGAAATGACTGCCATTGTGGATCAAAATTTTCCAAATCTAGGTATAAGCTGCTCCAGTACTATTTAAGTGGTGTTACCAGCAGTGCCAGTCAGGAGAGGAAAGTCCTCTACACAGCTAGATAGATGATCAATGATTACTAATAAATATTTTAGTCCTTTCACCTTGAGCATTTCTATAAAATACACTTGAATGCTCTGAAATGGCATTGCCTGGGAGATCTCCTTCAGCAGTGTGCTTTCTAATCATCCTCATACTTGTTTTATGACATATTACTCAACTTTCACAAATCTGTTTAGCAATAGTGTAAATCCATAGGCAGCCACAGTTTCTAGATATTGCATGACACATAGCCTGGCAACTCCAATGACTCCCTTTAAGTAGTACAAACATTGGTTGTCTCATCATTAGTTTACTTATCATCTTACTCTCATCAGGTAACATCCATCTTTGATTATCTTTTTGTGTGATCCTGATCTTGCCTAATTCTTTTTCCTCCTCCCTGGTCAAATAGGGCTTCAACATTACCTTGGGGATATTTGCAGTTATAATATTTTGATTTCCCCTTCCAGAGAGGCTAGTTTAACAACCTCATTAGCAAGCTTGTTTCTTATTGCCTCTGTGGAGTTTCCTTTTTGATGACCATTTATGTGAACTCTAGCTTCTTCGGAAAGTAGATTTTGTAGTACTTGCATGATCAGTTCCCCATGTACTGTTATTTTCCTTTACTCTTTGAGGCCTTGCTCCATCCAGATCTTTCCAAAGGTGGTCACTACCCAATAAGTAGATTGGAAATCAGTATGTACTGAGCCTTCTTGGGCTTTGAGAAACTTTAGAGACTGATTTAGAGCATATAGTTCACAAGTTTGGGCTAACTGTTGGATAATATGCCTCCTTCATAGAAAGAGCATTCTTCTCAATAAATAATGGCATATATCTATTTTGTCTGTTTCCCTCCATGACACAGGAAGATTCATCCACAAATAATTTAAATCTGTCATGGGGAGTGGTCTCTCTTGGGTCTGATCTCACTTTAGTTTGATATTCTATTTCCAGACGTTATGTTCTAGTGTCTGTTAGATCTCCCTCCCTTCTCCATAAGGAATTGGCAACATTTAAGCAGGTGTCAGTTTTAAAGATCATCCCTTTGTAGAAAAACAGTTTCATATTCTAGTATTCTGGAGTCCATCAACCACCTTCCTGCTTTTTGAATAAGGATGATTCTAACCTGATGTGGACTATTGACTATTAGTGCACCACCAAAATTCAGTTTCCAGTTTCTTAACCAGCAAGGTGGTAGCTGCCAACACTTGCACATATTCGGGCCAAGCCCTAAACATGGGATCAAGGTGTTTAGAAATGAATGTGATGAAATGCTTTCTCCTTCCATATTTGAGTCAAAACTTCAAGAGCTGTACCCTTTTCTACAGTGACAATCAGGTGAAAGAGTTTCTCTAAGGATGGGGGAGCTAGAATTTGGAGCTATTATAATGGCTTGATTTAATCTCTCTATGGTTTGAATTTCCTCCAGGGACCATCATAAGGGATCAAGCTCTTCTAATAGTTTGAGGTATAGGACTTTGTCTTCTAACTATAAGAGACTATCCATAAGCAACTGTAGTCAATTAGCCCCAAAAGTTTTGAGTTCTCTTTTTTTTTTGAGGGAAGGGGGAGATAATTTGACTATACCTGAAATCGTTTCAGGATTTATCTTTCATTTACCTTCATTGCTTTAACCACTTTTTCTGCAAACTAATTTATTCCAGGAGACTCTAAACTCCTTCTTCCCCAGGAAACGTGTTCTCCCAGGAATTTGAATAAGCTTATAGTGGCTTCTGATACTTGGTCTTTTTCCCCCTAAGATCAAAAGTTCATCTACATATTGTAATAATTGTGTTCCCATGAGACTTTGGAACTCTTCCAAGACAGTTTCTAAAATCTGGTCAAATAAATTTGAGGCCTCTGTACATACCTGAGGCAGAACTGTCCAGCAGCATTTTTTTTCCACTGATGGAATTTTCTTATTCAAAGGAAAAGTATACTTTGAGGATCTAAAGGATAAACCCAAAAGGTATCATTTAGATCCACCTCACTAAACCTTTTGTGTTCATATCGGATTGTGCTAAGGAGGGTACAGAGATTGGGTGATGACTCTGGGCAAGCTGGTTTATAGCTCTCAGACATTGTACCAAGCTGTATGTGCCACCAGCCCTTCTAACAGGGAAAACTTTAGTATTGTTTATTTACATGCAAAGTTCCAATAATCTACCCTTAGTCCCACTATTATTGGCTACAGTTCTTTTCTACCTTCAACAGAAACTGGATATTTTCTTCTACTAACTGCTTACCCTGGTTGTTCTACCTTAATTTGCAATGAGGTAGTCTGTTATTTTCCTCTTTCCTGCCTTGACCCACAAAGAGTTCGGTCTTCTTTTGTTTTTTTGACAGAGGCCCATCATCATCTTTATTTGTCCTGTTTTCTACCCCTAAACCTAACCTCAACCTAATACTCCAATCTCTGTTCAGGATATTAGTGCCTATCTCAGACTTTTTAATCTGGTCTGATCCTAATTTAAGCATCATTCTTTCAACTATTGGAACTTGAAACCCCTCCCTTTTTATCAAAGATACTACTAATTTTTCTTTAGAAAGCTATGTGCGCTTAGGTTGAAATGTTAAGGTGGACCAGACAGTACTTGAGTCAATCAGAAAAATGACCTTCTTCTCTTCAGTCCCACTCTGATGTTTATCAAAGGATGGTGGGACCTGTTTAATAGGAACCTTCTTCCCACTCTCATCCTTATGAAAAGTTATGAGGGGAATCACTTTATGATCCTTCCATTCTGGGCAACACTTTTAAGTGCCTTGGTTTGCAAATTTTAAGCATCTGTTAGTGCTCTTGAAATTCTTTCCCCGAGGAGGTCTTTCATCTCTTTCCTGCTGAAACTTTCTGTTTCCATTTTTTCTTTCCTTTGAAGATCCCTGATCTCAACCTCCTCTACTGTGGACACCATTATCTTCACCATTTGTTTTTGTCTGACCGCATCTCTCTTGACAAACTCTGTTTGAGCCTCCCTCAGCAACCGCTCTGTCAGTGTTTCATTCCATTCCTCAGTCTTTTGTCACATTGCGAAGTTTACTTTGAGGAAGGCTTTGCTTAAAATATCATCCAGATTTAGACCTAAGTATTTTCTCATTTGATCCCTGAGTTTCTGAAGGAAAGCTGTAGGGTTTTCTTTCCCTTTCCTGCTGTATCTCAATGGCCTTTGTGATATTTTAGCTCTGGAAGCTGATTGTTTGATTACTTTAATGACTAATTCATAGAGACCTTGCAGGTGGTCCCTAGGACCTACAAGACTGTTGTCCCACTATAGGTCCCTGTTTGGAAATTTGACTTTTGCGGGTGACATCTGGTTCTGAGGGAATGTTGTCTTCCTCAGATGACCTTAGGTGCGCTCCTGAAAAGAAACGTTTTTCCCTGAATGTTATAACAAAGTCTTCAGCTTGTAAATGCACGGGGATATGTATGGAGGGAGCTACTTTAACAAAAGTAAAAAGGATATTCATTATGGACATTATTTTAGCCTAAGTGAACATGATTTTTTCAATGAAAAAACAAAAAAAGTGATACACAACTTCAAAACAAAATAATAGGAGATTAACAATGGTTAATTTATGGCATATTGTTATCTTCAAAGTAGTTGCTCAGATTACAAGATGTATTTGTGAAAAAATGATCAAACCATGAAAGCACAAACCATTATTTTTGATGAGTTAACAGAGATTAGTAGTATAATTATCTAGTGCATATATATACATATATGCATAAAATCTTTTCCCGTCTTTTCTTTTTTCCCACATCCTGGTTGTTCTTTTCATTTGAGTAGTTTCTTCCCCTTTCACTTGCACAATATCTATTGTATGTTTTGGATCTTATTTACTCTTTCAGTTTTTTACCCTAGGGAGCAATACACGTGCACCCATATTTATTGCAGCACAATTTGTAATAGCTAAATTTTGGAAACCACTCAATTGCCCATCAACCAAGAAATGGATAAAAAAGTTGTGGTACTTTTATACACTGGAATACTACTCAGCTATAAAGGATAAACTTGAGGCTTTTATAGGTTACTGTATGCAATTTGGCAAATGGTAATTGGATCTGTACTCAAAAATGAAATAAATCAGACTGACATGAACTCAAGTGTACATGTTATGGCCTAGGAATTGGTCTTGCTCTTCTACTAACACCAAAAGATCTTCAAGAAGGAGTTTTATTTCCTTTTAAAAATTCTCCTCCTCTGAGCTAGTGAGAAGGACATTTATAAATACAGTTTCCTTTTCTCTTATGGAAACCTCCCTAAGTAAAAACACATTAGACATCTGCTGTTTAGGAGGAATGAGAAGGTTTTCTGTGTCTCTCTTACTCTGTACCAAATCTTTCTTTTTTTAAATTTAAAGTAAGTGTTAGAAGGGTAGTTTCTCTCCAATTTGTCTCCTCTTCTGATTTTTCACCTTCTTCTTAACTTTTTTGTGCTCCTCTCTGAGGTGAATAAGGTGGTGATAAGTTGGAGAGGGGATCCTAGAGCTTGTCCCCAGAGCCTTTTTCCTTCTCCTTCCTTAGGGGAATCTGAGGTTCAAGACTGGAAGCCAATGGCAGCCATAATCTGTTTTCCCCTGTGATGGAGGAGTCCTTTCTTTCACATGGATGACAAAGACTTGACATACCCAGTCCTCTGTCAGTGCCAAATTTGGCCTGGAAGACAGACTGCTTTCGAACTGGCTCCTTTGGACAAATGAAACAGCAGGACTTTATCATCTCTGGTTTCTCTTCATTTTTGATGTGCCAACTGTCTTCCTACCCTCTTAATATTTCCTCCACTGGATTATCTGGAAGAATCTCTGGGAGAGAATTTTTCTTTTCCTCCTTTTTATCTTTTTCTAGTTCTAGAATCTTTATTTCCAATTTTGCCTGATCACTGCCCCCAAGTTTCCCCCACGCACTCAACTCTTTCCATCGGCAGTGTCTTGTACACCTGTGCACTCATCTCCCTCCAGTGGAGGTTTCTCACCCACTTCTCAGTCACACTCACTCAACGTTTTAAATGTTCCAACCACCAGGCTGTACTCTGCTGATTTTGCTCCTCCTGAACAACAGTCTCGGGTTGTCCTGCGGCTTCCATGTGAGGATGGATCAATCAGGAAGAACAGGCCACCCAAATCTGAGTGCAGGACTCATGGATGGGCCCCCAATTGTGATGAACAAAACCCCTTCATCTTTGATTGTGTGCAATGGGCAGGTTAGACTGAGGATTAGGAGAGCAAAAGCGAGAGTTTTTATTTATCAATCTTGCAAAAATGGATGTCAGTGTAACTAACAGACTGACTCACCCAGTGTGGTTACAAAGAGCAACTGAAACCCTAGCTTACCTCTGCTGCTCCTTCTTCCTCATTGCCTGAGTACTCAGAGAAGCACAGCCTGCTGAATCTGGTGCCAACAGCCTTAGCCCACTCCCTCTGTAAATATTTTGTGGGTTTGAAAAGCAAGCGATTAAAGTACAGGAGATAACTTCTGAACTGCTAGAACTAGTTAACATAGTAAATATCATACTTTATTGACTATCTACCCTTTCCCCCTTTTTTTCAAAACCCTTTTAAATCTGTGACCTCACTGGTTTCCTCAGGGAAATTGTTTTTCTATCAGAGTTAAAGACCTAATTCTGGAAAATAGACAACTTTAAACTTTTGTTTCTTACAGCACCATGTCCCTGAAATGCACCTTTTGTATTTCTAAGACCTTGCTAAATAAGGGACATTGTAAAGAAACAGAGACTGGAATGTCTGGAGAATTATTTGTGAGATACTGGGAACTGGAAAAACTTGCGTTAATTGTACCACGCAATCTCCTGACATACACTGTAAGCTGCTCCACGGAATTCTGGTCATACCCTGGAAAAAAAGGAAACTAAAAATATGTGGTTTAATCTACAAATCTACCCCTAATTTATCTGTTGCTCAGCAATTTACCTCCCATTGTTCTTGCCTGACGATGCTGTTTTTAGTATGCATCTCTGTAATGTTCTTGAGAGGTGCTGTTTTTGAGTATGCACACACACACATACACACACACCTCCCTTTGAATTTGCTTAGTGGTGCTATTGTTGAACATGTACTCTGGCTACATTCTGCTGCTGTTGAGTCCAAATGCAAAAAATATCTTGTGGACCTTGTCTCTCTAGTAAGTCACAATTAACTTTCCTTATATTTCAGTTACTCTTTCCTGATACAGCAGACCCCCGAAATTCACAGGGGTTTTGTTCCTAGAGGATCCGTGAATGACGAAAAAAAAAGAACTATGAAATTCAGATATGGTTAGAAAAGTTTAAATGTTATATTTTTATAGGTTGAATATTAAATATGCTTTGTCTCCACAGTTATATAATTTAATTTAATAAAATCCTGTATTAATAAGGGAGAATTGAATAATGCTTTCAGATTGGCTACTTGCAAATCCTACACCAAAAAAAAAATTGCTGAGAATATTTGCAGTTTCTGTGAAATTGCAGGGGTTTACATGAACAATCACTAGATAGGTTTTAAGGAAATGATCCACAGGCAACTAAGAGAATCAACTTTGAATTGCAACTTTACAGAGTGTACTATAATGCCTTGGTCAACCTTTGTCTTTCAGGTCATTGCCCGGTTTTTACTTTAGTCTCTTGTCACTGGGAAGCCAAAACCTTACCCACCCATGATCTGGTCCCTCACTCCTTGCTCCTTGGTTCTTCTTGGGCTTGATGAAACAATTTAGTAAGGATGAACACGCACCTATGCAGAAGTGTAGGTGGAATTTATTATATAGTAGATATAGCTATGTCTTCAAGGGAGAAAGCCAGTGGTGTCACAAAGATATTTGCACTGGGTAATTTTTTTGTTTTGTACACAAAAGTCATTACTAGGGTTCAGGAAAATGGTAACGATTATGACGTTTATGGGCACTTGTCTTTGGGGTTACTTTGACATGCTGATGCTTCAAAAATGCCTTCCCTGTTCCTTTCAGATAGTGTTTCCTCAGGAGATTTTAACAACAAAGGAATTTAAATTAGATCTCAGCTTAAGGAGGGAGGGTCTTTAAAGAATGTTTCTGTCATATAACTGGATATAGTCCATGGCATTCAAGAACTCAGAATGTCTTATTTTTTAAATCAGATGGCCACAAGGAATGTAGAAATTTGTGCAATGTGTACTCTTAATATGTCATTGTGCACTGTGGGATCACTTTAGGTCTGAGATCAGACGAATAATTATAAATTTATTACACATTATTTCCTAAATACAACAGTAAATCCATACTATTCTGCACCCCCTACAAACACACATACTTTCCCCCCCAGGTCTACTTTTAACTATTTGCCTCACATTTGCTCATTTTATTATGACAAATATTCCACTGCTCCATCCCACGTGAAAAAAATAAAAACCTATCAGAAAACAGGAAGAGAAGATTTAGTGACCACTGAGTTGCCTTTTGGATGGAAGAAAGAAACCACTATTAGCCTAAGTATGAGAAACAGCATAAATTTCCATGCCTCCTGCAGAGAAATATGTATGTCAGAGCACATAAATTATGGAATCTGAGAGTCATGGCCTTAGTCTTTATTTATCTATAGCAACATTGGAGTCCTGCTTTTTGAAGAGAAATCTCAAGTCTTCCACAGGCTCAGAGGGGTCGCTTTCTCCCTCTGGGTAATCAGTTCAGGTGGAACTGAATTTATTCTAGAAAGATGAATCCACTTACCTGTCTTTGCTACCTTTACTCCACTGGGTGTGGCAAGGCTCACTGAAAAAGGGGGCCTTCTGTTTTGGCTTGCGTTGGTCAGAAGGTTTCCCCTCTCTCTAAGATTTCGTGAAAAGTTGGTCTCCAGAACAGACAGCAAGTGATCCCCCTTGGCCAGGAACTGACAGGATTCTGTTCCCATACATTTCAATAGCCTGTTGTATTTGGCCCAGATTAATGAGCTAGTTTAAGAGTCTCATAGTCTCTGCGCCTACTGTTATATCAGAGGATAAAAATGACTTCTCATGTAACACCTCAGATGGGCTCAAGCTCAGACCAATTTGGAGCATATTACAAACCCTCATGTACCCTATTGGCAGCAATCAGAACCAGGATTCAAATGTCTCTTGGACGAATTTTACCTGAGCTCCCTTTAAGGTCTGACTGCCTTGCCCTACCTTTCTAGAAGACAGAGGTCGCCAAGGGGGATAGAGGTGATAGTATATTCCTAAAGCCTTTGACACCCCTGAGTTATTTGGGTGGTAAAAGAAGGTTCACTGGCATTTTGAAGGGACTGGGGTAGTCAAAATCTGGGGATGATTTCTGTAAAAAGCACCTTAACTACCTTTGTAGCCTCTTCGAAGTGGGTAGGAAAGGCTTCAGTCCAGCCTAGAATGATGTCAATTAGGACCAACATCTGTTTAAATCCTCCACATGATAGCATGTGGGTAAAGTCTAATTGCCAGTCCTCTCCAGGGTACGTCCTCCTCCTCCACACAGGTTGTAATAAAGACAGTGATTTGGACTTGCTGGGGTTATTGTAAGCAAAGACTGGGCAAGCTTCGCAGACCTGTTGGGTACTTGCCACTACTACTAGTCCTGTGGAAACACAAGTGACCATTTCCAATATCGCATCCCTTCTTATATGGAAGGAATCATGAAGTGTTTTTATAGCCTTCCAGTGCCTCCTTTGAGGAATAATCAATTTGTTTTCTGAATACCACCGAGTCTTTTTTTAGTTTTCCCTTGTCCTGAGGCCCATTTATCTTCCTGGGAAGTATAGACTGGTTTTAATGATTCCTCAGAAAGAGGACATAAGGCTACAGTCTTAAGGGGCTGCAATGCTGCCCTTTTTGCTGCCCTGTTAACCATTTGATTTCCCAAGACCAGACATGTCTCTTTACTGCCCTTTACAATGTATGACTGCAACCTGTTTAGGAAGATGGACCGTTCCTGGGAGTTGTTGAAATTTTTGCTTCTCCTTTCTACATGATTGTTTATTACTCAGTAAGCTCTTTCTTTCCAGAGTGCTGCATGGGCATAGAGCACCAAAAAGCATATTTGATGTCTGTATATCTATTTAATATTCTACTTTTTCTTAATAACAATTCCAGAGTAAAATATATTAGCCTGCCTTTTGAGCATAGGTTCCTGTGAGAAGAGGATTAGCTTCAATTTCCTGTTATGAACTGACAGCTTTATAGCCTCCTTTTCAGTGTCTTTCTTGGACAAAACCATTTCCATCAGTCAACCACACCTCCTCAGGCTCTTGGAAGGCCAGGTCACTGATGTTCTTTCTGCCTTCCTGCTTGCGTAGGTCTGAGAGATCACTTGTTCACAAAAGTGACTTCCTTTTGTGCCTGAAGCCATCAAATAAGCAGGGTTAATAATAGTGCAGATGTTTATAATATCCTTAGGGATATTATTAATGTGTGTGACTGTGGGCAGCATGGAAGATGAACAGATTTCTTGGAGATGAGACTTAGTTTAATCTACCAAGAGGCACAGAGGGGCTTTTTCTTAACTGAGACCGCCGGTCATTAGGGAGGCTTGGAGGGAAGAAAAAAGACACCAAGCTGAGAACTCTCTAGCTTTTATTTAGAATATCAGTCTAAAAGAAAAAAAAAGCATAAGAAAAAACAGTTTGGACCTGGAGCTGTCTCAAGGGTAAGCAGTTTTTCTTGGGGGAAGGGGAAGGACATTGCCAGACACAACCTGCTGCACTACTCTAAACTTTTTGTTGAACCATTTGATTCCCACACAACCTGTGTGCTTTTGCCTCATAGTATAGCCATTCTTTCCTTACAGAGTTTGTGAGCTTTTTGCACCACAGTTTAATTATTTATTCTCACAGAGCCTGCAGGCCTTTTTCCTTGCAATTTAATTATTTGTGTGCATTTGATTCATGTTTTAACCATTCACTCCTCATAGAGCCTCTGTGCTTTTTTCCCATAGTTTAATCATTTACCTCTGGCCAGGTCCCTTAGAAGGAGTCTAAGAGCATGGCCTGGAACTTAGAAAGCCAGTCCGCTGTTAACCACAAGCAACCTTTTGTCTCCAGAACTGCTCTAACCTCATGAGGAGTTAGAAATTCTAGTGTCTGTCCCAAAGCTAACTTTGCAGTTTTCTCTGTTTGTACAGCAGTAGCTACTGCTGCTCTCACATAGAATGGCCATTCAGCAGTTACTCCATCTAAATTGTTTGAAAAGTATGCCACTGGGTGGAGTTCTTTTCCTAGTCCAAAACAATTCTTCATGTTTCTGATACACAGAGAAAGAAACATTTCCTTAAGTCAGGTTTTCCCAGCACTGAAGCTGGAGTAAGGGCATGCTTTATATCCCCAAAGGCACTGTCAGTCAGTCCATTCTCGGGGTATAGACTCAGGGTCTTTGACAACTGCATATAAAGACTTTGCCATTAGTCCAAAAGGAGGTAGCCAGATACAATAAATGCCAGTCACTCATAGGAAAGAATGAAGTTGTTCCCTGGTGGCAGGAGGCCCAGTGTCACAGATAACCTTCATCCTGTCCCTAGACAGCTGTCATTCCCCAGGTATAAAACATATATCTGATACTGAACCATTGCAAGGGATATCTGAGCCTTTTCTTTGGAGTCTTCTGGACATGGTTCTTAGGCTCTTCTCATCTTGAACAAGACAAGAAGAAGAGGTGACAGTTTTTTGTTTTTTGTTTTTTAATAAAAGTAAAAGTGAAAGTTAAGAGAGAAGCTG
>RJWT010038640.1:0-12822 GCA_004365215.1 Cuniculus paca | reverse complement strand
AAGGACCTATTTAGAATACTAGTCCTCAGGAAGTGGGTGCATTTGTTTGATCTGTTGTCCCAGGACCGGCCCACAGCAGGAGGTGCTTTTCTCCTTTACAGTTGCAAGGTATCTAGGTTTTTGCATTGGCTCCATGGAGGACCTGGCCCTGTCTGACTGCCTATAATAATTCTAACTATCTCAGTTTCCTGTAACAGTAACAGACTTTTAAGAAAATTAAACAAATAAATAAAATTCACACAAGGTTTTAATTATAATAAAGTGCACAAACTGCAAATGGAATTAAAATTTTACAGAGATTCATATACAGCTACCATGCCTTATTCAAGGGATAGATTTTATTTAAAGGAGGGAAAAAAAGATTAAGAAAACTACCTTCATGGAATCACAATATGTTAGAGTATAAAAGGATCTGTAAAACTATAAATTTTTTTTACCTGTTTGAGGTGAGAAAACTAAAGGTAGTTTTCAATGTCTTGTCCAATGCTAAGTGGAAGATGATCCAAGCTCCAATACTCTTGAACATCTAGACCAGCATATTCATACTCTACTCATACTTGGTTTTCTTGTGTATAACAAGAGAGGAGGTGACACTAATTTTGTAACTTCTAAAAAAGCACTTGACGTGAGAGAAATGTTCTCTTAAATTTGGATGAACTCCTTGAGAATTGGTCATGAAAACTCAGTGTTAAAGTTTACAAAGAGGAGGAAATCATATCAGAAGCATATTTTCATCACTGACTAGAATCTAGATTTTTATAAGCATTGCAGTGTAATGGTGGAAAACGTATTTTTGCAATGGAGAGCAAAATATCTTTGTCAGATAATTCAAGAGATGATGCATGCCAAGTCCTTTAACCTTGCTCCAGTTACATAGTAGGTGTTTACTAGTTGTTCTCCATTTCCTGACTTTTTCTTACATTCTGATTCAACAGCATCACTTTTCTTTCTCTGAGAACAACACCTCAGATTTCAAGACCAAGTCAGCTGAAATATACATTTAAAAGAGTCACTGTCTTGGCAGAAGACAAATAGTGTAACAGTTCAACAAATGGACTATTAACATAAATTGAGACAAGCTCAAGAGACTCCAACAAAGGAATGGTGTAAGGTGTTCAGAACTAGCAATAGCATTTTTTTTAATCAACTCTATCCATAAAGAGGCAAATAGATGGAATGGATGTCATATTTAAGAGAAAGAGCAGCTGTAGCAGCAAGGACAACTGACCAAAAGACATAACTTTTTTATTTTTTAATTAAACATTTTACTCAAACTTCAACTTTAAAATAATTTCAAATTCACACGTAATGGTAAGAAATAATAGTTGGAAATCCCATGTTTGCATTTCCCAGTTTCCCTCAATAGTATCACCTTGCAAAATGAGTACAAGATCGCAAGCAAGATATTGACATTGGTAGGGTCAAGATAAAGGGCCATTTCATCACTATAAAGAATACTCATGTTGCCCTCCAGTAGCTGTATCTATTTCTATCCCTGCTTTTCACCACGCTAAGTCTCAGGCAACCACTAATCTACTTCTATTTCTATAATTTTGTCATTCTATGGCTGATATTTAAATGGACTTTCAATAGTCTATAAACTTTTGGGATTGACTCTTTCTCTTTAATAATTATCAGGAGATTCACATTGGTTGTTGGCTATATCAATAGTTTATTTTCTATTGTAGAGTAGTAGTCCTTGGTATGACTACCAACAGGGTTTTTTTCAAGTGTATCTACAATTTGTTTCACCATTTGATAATTTAACTCTTAACTTATGTCTGGGATTTATCTAATTTTGATTATATATACAACTGATGCATGAATTTTTGTGCAAACATAAGCATTTATGACTCTGGGATAAACATTGAGGACTACAATCATTGGGTCATAAGCTTTTTTTTTTTTTTAAAGAATTTGTCCATCTGCTTTCAAGAGTAGTTGCACCACTTTACATAGTAGTCAATAGTATAGGGGTGATAAAGTTTATCTGTGTTCTTAACAGCATATGATGTTGTTACTATTTCTCTTTATAATTTAGTCATTGTGAAAGCTATGTACTGATGAGTTAATATGGTTTTAATTTACATTCTTTTCATTACTAACATTGAATATCTTTTCATGTGCTTATGAAACATTTTTATATCTTTCTCAAGAAATGTCCTTTCATGTTCTTTTGCTCATTTTGTAATTACTTGATTTATTTTTTAGGTGTTTGCATATGGAATTCACCTATGAATTGGATCCCCCACCCACTTGATTTCATAGCTATGTTAGGCAACAACTCAAAAAGTAAGCCTATCTATGTGGGGGTTTTGATAATCTTATTTCCAGGAATACTCAACTTGGTGTTCCTGAAAGTTATAACATGAATCAGTGTGTACTCAGTGCCACGGGAGTACTAGTATAATTCACAGAAAAGAAGGTATTCCCAGAAATGAAGCACCTGGGAAATTAAAGCTCCTTTTTAATTTAGTACCACAGTGAGTGTCTTACAAATGTAATATGAATTTCAAAATGTCCCTACTGAAAAAAAGAATGTTATTTTGCAATTGATTAAGTCTATTTCAAATGTTGCTTACTCTTCTTGATTGAGAAAGATGAAAAACTGTGTCAAATCTTCCAATTATATTTTTATTTCATTTTATGTTACATTAAGGGAACACATGGAGTAGTACCTCTGGTGAAACATGTGCCTAATCATGCAGCACCGTTACTTCATTCCTGTGAAAACATTTCAAGACTTAATTATATGCAGGTCAGGTTTGTAAATGCAACAGTGAGTAATGTGTATTTAAAAGAACATCATGAGTCTATTAAAACAAGAGCTCTAAGAGAAAATGATGGGAGTTTTCCTTATTTTATAGAAGAAAAATTAAAAAGTTAACACTGAAATGCCTTTAGAACCTATCTCCTAATCTGTCTTTAGTGTAGGTGAATCAGTTGCTCTTCTAAATGAATGATTTTTAAAAAGTAGAAAATTTCCCTGCTCAAAAATTTCGGGGATTCTAACGTGCCCACAAGGTGAAATCCATCCTTCCCTATCAGAGGATTCAAAGATGAGAGTGTGAGCCCATCTTGCATGTTAAATATCTGCTCACATTACATCAGTCCGTACTCTGGATGTCTGGGACATATCAACTGCACTTCTGATCCTTTGATCTCTGCCTCCTGGGAAGACCCTCAAGATCTTCCCCAGGATCCAGGATTGATGGACATAAGGACAGATTCTGCATGTTTTCATTTTTGTTGCATTACTAAGTAGCGTAGTAATCAAATGCATTTTGGTACGATGATGTTATGGTTTAGAGCTAACATATTCCCCCAAAGTCTCGTGTGTTAAGCATTGGGACTTTTGGAAGGTGACTTGACCATGGATTAATCCTTGCATTCATAACTCATTGCTATGAGTAATTGGGAGGTGCAGCCTACTTGGGAGACATGGATCACTAGGGGCGTGATATGGAAGGGTCCCTCTGCTTCCTTCTTTCTTCCTCTGATTCCTGGATGTTATGGGTTGAGCAACCTTTCCTCTGCCAAGGACGTCTGCTATCCTGCTTCTGCCTTGGAGCCAGCCAACCATAGGCCACAACTGTAAATCCAAATAAACCTCTTCTCTAAGTTGCCAGTGTAGGGTACCATGTCTCAGCAACAAGAAAATGATTAAGTCAATTAAATGTCTTTCTCTGTCACTCATTTGATCATCTTCATCTATTCTTGTTGTAGGAAGATGGATCTTCCTCTTGGAAAGATAGCCCTGGAGGAAGCCAAGACTCCCTGTAAAGCATCTGTTTTCCTAAGTCTTAATATTAAGAAAATTCAAGCTATCTATAGGAAAAGGCTAAGTAGAAAGAGATACCTGGCAAGAACTGACTGTTTTTGACATGTGAATCAGAAGCCAGGTGTGAATGGAGAAGCTGTCTCATGGTTATTTCAGTTGCCATTGATTGCAATCATGTGAAAATCCTGGGTCTACAGCAAATTCAGCCCACCTGAACTCAGCCAGACTGCAGAACTGGAAAAAAAATACCATTTATGTTTATTGTTTTTAAAGATTAGAAAGAGGATGCATGAAATCCAGGAATATTTTAGTTTACGAAATGACAGTTGTTTAAATGATGTCTGATATAAGCATAAAATACAAATCAATTTAGATATTAGATAAATTAAAGTCTGAGAAAACCAATGGAAAAATAGAATTAAAATCTTTTGTAAAGCAATGTTCTGTAATTAATATTAGAACTATAGTAAACTGACAATTTAGTTTCTCAGTTTTAAATTTAGTTTCTGGATTCAAAATCACAAGTTAATTATATGAATTTGCTTTTTCATTTATAATGAGGGAGCAATAATAGTACCTACCTCGTATAGAGTGATTGTGAACACTACGTCAGTTACTGCACGATGATGTCTGGCTAAGTGCTACCTAAGTCTAAGTGTTCAATATTATTTTTATTAGTACTCCTGAGAATTTCTTTGGTCTTTCAAGGTTTCAGTCATTTACCATACACAGGAACCAGAAAAGTTCTCAGGTAGACATCAGGACACAATGCCTTCCTAACAGATTACAGTGCTGCCTCCCCAGGGGTGGTAAACATGTCTCTTCCTAAGTATTCAAATGTTAGGTGTTTTCTCATTCAATCCTCATCACACATAGGATGGGCCAAAATATCATGAAAATTGATCCAACTGCTACATTTGACTTATTTTTCTGACTCCTCCTCAAAAGTATATTAATCATCATTAAAATAAAGGACTCCCAGTTAAATTTGAATTTCAGGTAAACAGTGTTTCTTTCCTAATACATCTACCTTAGTATTGCATCAAATACAGTTATCTAAAATTAAATGTAACTTGGGGCTGTATATAATTGTTATTTGATAAATCTGACAACCTTAGATTTCACTGTTGTCAGCTTCCTTGGTTCTAACATATAAAAATAATATTGACTTACCAGGCTTGTTTTGTACTTAAAGCTCAGGACACTAGTTACTGTTTTTCTTTAGGCTTCTATTCAAATGACATCTACTTCTCTTGATTTTCTTTTTTCTTTTCTTTTTCTTTTTTTTTTTTAACCAGGAATTGAACTCAGGACCTTGCGCTTGCCAGGCAGGCACTTGTGCCACTGAGCTATATCTCCTGCCCTACTCTTTGTAATTTTCTGTGACTAATTTGTCTAAAATATCAACAGTCTTCCTGCGATCTCATCTTCCTGCTTTGTTTTACTTTTCTGTTTCTCCTTACTCCATTCACTATTTAAAATGATATACATTTTACTTTTTTATCTCGTATAATATCTCTCTACCTTAATTAGAACACAGCTCCATAAGGGCAAGAACTTTTGTCTGCTTTTGTTACTTTCTTATTCCCAGTGCTCAGAAACTTCCTGGCACATAAATAACTGCTGCTTGAGAGAATTAAAGAATTAATAAATCAATGTTTGTTTTGCTGCTATAACTTTTCTATGCCACATGGGAGAGAAAATAAATCAATGAATTTATTATGTCTATGAACCACTGACATTTTAGCATCAAGAAAGCTCTATCTCTATGATATCCTAGGCCAGAACCAAAGCAGTGTGTAGGGCTGGCGAAGGAATATAGCCATAAAGAAGAACATATAGAGGAACTGAAATTACCATGGGCAAGACTAGTTACAATTCTAGAAGTGCCCCAGCGATTTTAAGGCTTCTTTCTCAGTGGTGAAGTGCTTCCCCAGAGACTTGGTGAAAATAAATCACTTTTCTTTTGAAACAGAACTGTATAAAGAGATTATAACTGAGTTCACATCCTAAATAGTTTCTAAGTTCACCTTTCTTACTACTACAGAATACAGCTGCTTAAAGCCAGGGAGGAGCTCTGAAACAAATTTTCCATTAGCCTTGGGCAGATTCACAAGCTTATATTTTATTGAGCCCTTATCCATAAAATGGGATAATGTCACAATCTGGCTCCTAAGGGTAATTAGAGAGATTTATAGGTCAGGTTTGCCATGTACTTCAATAAAGAAATGTACAAGACTGTTTAGTCATAAGTTGTCATTTTGCAAAACCTAATACCTGGAGTCCTCAGTTTCCAGTAATTTATTTTACGCTTGCTTGACCAATGAGTAGTGAGCAAAAATATGTCTGAGACTCTCAGAATTCTTTATACCTAAAACTTAGTTTTCTGAGTCCTTGAATCATATAAATTACTGTTGTCTGTATGTGTGATTCTATATATTTATATATCCAACATGCAGTAATTTCTGTGGGTTCTCCATTTGATGTATAGTCTTCAGGCAATTTTATAAATGTCTTTGTCACTGTTTCAAAACGGATATCCTCCTTGGGACCATTCTTTGCTGAGCTTTCCCAATAAGTCAGTTCTCTGCTGTTTACACTTAGGCCTGACCACCTCAATGCTCAATATTTACTTACAATGAAATTCCTTTTATGTAAGGCTATCACAAAATGTGCTATTCATAATTGAATAAAGAGACAGAATGAATTTGAGAGACTGAGATTGGGGGGTCAGGCAACATCATAATCCATTGAGTAAATTCTTTGCTAGAAAGTTGTGAAGCACAGGCCATGAGGTGTGGAAAGGAACGTGTTTTATCTGAATTATATGCCTCAGATAAAACAGTTTGGTAACCCTCCTATGAGTATGTGGCCTGCTGGAGGAAAGAAACTTGCACAATCAGACAGAAATAGGAACCCGGAAAGTAACTTGGTGGAGTAAGTAGGGGATTGGACAATGAGTCATTGAGAAAAGCTTGGTAACCATAACTTTAGTAGTGATGATTTATATGGGATTGATTTTATGTCCCAAAGTACTTTCCTTCATGAAATTATTTGATTATCAGAACAAAGGTAGAAAGTATAATTGCTTCCATTTTACAGATGAGAAAACTGGCACAGAGCATTTAATTAACTTATCCAAAATTGTATGTGTGGAAAGAGTTAGAGATGAAATATGAACTCAGGCAATCTGCCTCCTCAGCTTCTGCTCTCATTCATACTGTTTATGCAATAAAAAGATACTGGCAAATAAAATCCTTCTGGAAATAGTTTTACTAAATCACCATTCTAGGTCAGACAATCTGCTGAACATCTTTATAAGACTGTTGAATAGAACTGTCATAAAAGACTTCAAAGTAAGATACATAAAGCTTAATTAACTTGGTCCAAAGTTATGCACCAAATAAGCGACAGAACTGGGACTCAAAGAGATGGGTCTCTGGCTCCAAGCCAGTGTAACTTATGATATATGATCCTGTTAGTTTAAAACTATAAAGAACCATATAGATGTGAATGTGAATGAGTATATATGTAATAGAAACTAAAACATAGGGGAACATGCAAAAGGTATGACAGCAAAGTTTATATAACAAAAACGTCCAGTCTCTGGGACTGTTTCACTAATGTACACTGTAAGTGCATACCAGTAGTTTCCTGTTTTCATAAGTGTTTTAATTTGAAGATAAAGAACAATTATAACAGAAAGCCTGGCCCTTTGTCTTGTGCTTCTAGCCCCATGTGTTGCCTGTATAAAAATCTTTAAATTTATGTTTTATAAATCCTTTAAGAACTCTGTTGCTATGTCTTAAATTCATAGGAACTTTTTACAGATAAGTGAACTAACTTATTACTATTGCTTGAATATATTATACCCTGAATCCTGTTTTGTTGATGATTACTTTGAAAAAGAATAAAAAGGGTGACTAATAAAGCACTACCATTCCAATACCTCTCTGTATTCTCTTTCTAGATGAGACTATCTTCCCAAATTATAGTCGTATATTTTACGATTTTTTGTTATGTTTATACTTAGTTTTTATGTTTCTATTTAGTAATTAATGTCTTAGTTATTTTCTCTCTTTGGTGAAACAAAATAACCAATGCCCCAAGTTAAAGAAGGAAAGGTTCATTTAGCTCACAGTTTGTGGTTTCAGTTCATAATCATCTGGCTCCAAAGCAGGGTGGTGTGGCAGAGGGTGAACCTTTAATGGCGACAGAAGACAACAAAAGCAACAAGAGGCACAAAAGGGGGAGAACAAACCTCTTTTCCTTCCTTCCTTATATTGCATGCAGGCTACCTGCCCTAGGGCAGGTGTTGCACTTACATCATGGCTGAGTTTTCCTTTTGCACAGGCTCAGGATGTTTACAAAGTGAGGACCCTGGCCCTCTGCTGAATCGCTTAGTTAAACTTCTATACTTCTCAAGTTGACACAATGAGTCAACCATTACAGCATCCTAGAACATAAATAGTCTTTCTAGGACATTTCCTATATACCCTCTGATGTAGAACAACTGAGTCATTTAGTTAAGCTTCTAAACTTCTCGATCAACACAATGTATCAAACATTACCATGAATGATTTGTAAATTTTGCTTGAAATCACCTTTCATTTTACTTGTTGTCTTTCCCTAAAACCTTTTTAAAAAGGAGTTCCACCTTCTTTCTCCTAAATATTTTTAAAAGCAGCAACTAAGAATATTTTAATGCATTATATTGTGATCTTTTGTCCCCACATGTTTAGATGTTCTTTTTTTTTTTTCCCTTTCAATATCCAAGTTCCTTTTGTTGTTCTTCCTCTGAGCTATAATATTTGGCAAGAGTAGTATGGAACTTCTTGGGCTCATCATCTTTAGAGATTTTATGATTAATCATTAAACTAAAAGGATAGTGGGGTGTCACAGATGTAAAAGTAAATTTGATAATGAAATTTGGGATACTGATATCTAAGCCTTCCACTTATCACTCTGCAGGCCTGGAATACTTATGACAATGTTTTTGTCTTATGTACCTTCTTTGATCAATTCATAATATCTGATGGTGTCATGACATTGAAAGTAATTCTTTGGCCATTTCTGATGTTAACTGAGGTTCTAAATCAATTTAATGATGTTTGTCATGATTAAGAATCTTGGAAATGGTGATGCCTTGGTCAGAAAGTAGTTCTATTCAAGCTTCAATTTTTCTTTTCAATGAAGTTATATCAGTTTATTCCTAAGGATAACCTGGATACTCCTATACTGTCATAGCTTTCCACCATGTTCAACAAGAGTTCTATTATTTGAGAGTCCTTACTAATATCTAGCCTGTATAGACTTGGTGTAATTCAGAGCTATTTCCCCTTGTTCAGTTCTATTCAGTGGTACATTTGCCATATAATGATTCCACTTGTATGTGAAGGCTGTTATTAAAGTATGGGGCTGGGGATTGTTCAGGGAGAGTTGGAGTCTGAAAATTGGGACAACTGCAATTGGAAATACATTGTGTTGTATCTCCAGGCAGAAAGATTCACCTGTTTTCAGGCAAAACAGACATTCCTGTTTCGTCACAGCAGGAAAGAGAAGAGCTTTTTGAACAGAATACACGAGTACAATAGCACCACCTTACACAATGCAGGCACATAATGGAAAACAAATTTGACCCATTTTATAATGAAAAAAAAAAACCCATTCCCCTTGGTGCTTCCGTGATCCCATTGGCTGTCTTTGGGTGGACAAAAATTAACTACACAATATTGCCCAATTATTCTACACTCCCTCTCATCAGGGCCAGTTTGGAGTCGTGAGAGTTGACAAAAAGCATATGGCCAGGGCTATACAGATGGGCAGAGAGATGACAAAAAACACAGAAGGAGTTTGGAAGAAGATAATTGGTGTTATTTTAGCCTGAAAAAAATGAAATATAATAGAATGAGAAAAACTTGATTTCCATCCAGTTGAATAATCTTTAAATCCTATGCAAAGGGGGTCGGAATGAAAAATGGCCTTTAAATCTGTATGATAGATATTTCAGCTTAACATGTAAGCAAAATAGGATTTATCAAGTACTTATCCCCTGGCAGGCCCTGCTATGCATTATCTATACAGGACAGTTATGACCTGAGTGGCCTACAAAACAATAGTCCTTCTTTCCCAAATCAGGTTCAGAAACACCCAAGAGATAGACACATGAGTTTGAGAAATGGAGATGAAATAACAGTTTGGGGACTGCTCTAGCTATTGAAGAATGTCCCTTCCATGTGGGCAACTGTAACTACAAATGTGCCTCATCTAAAGGGAACTTGTTCTGAATGAAGGGCCCATTTGGTACAGGAGGGCACAGTGGAAATGGAGGACAGTTAAAAAAAGAAAGGATGAAACTGAACCTTTTCAGTCCAGCTGCTTCTTTCAAATGCAGCAGTCAGAAATATGTATACTTTTGGGTATAAAAGAGTAAGGTAAAACATGGGTGGTTTTGCTCTAATGGCAGTCCCTTCCCTTGAAAACAGCCCTATCATCTGAAAGAACAGTTACAAAGGAAAGAGTGTTCCCTGTTAACATTTGTCTCCATGTTACTATCATAATATTAAGAGGTGTCAGTTCAATGCAAAAATTTGTTTCCAAGAACTTCACCTCTATACACACACACACACACAAATGCACTCGCACACACGCACACACACGCACACTCTCTAGCCAAGGCTTATGGATAAAGAATGACTAGTGTCTTTTTGGCCTCTCTTTTTTCCCTCTGACTTACCAGTTCTTCCCCACTGGAGAAATCAAAACTGATGGAGTTGAAAATAAGAACTAAGCAAGCAGAATTTAACGTCTTGCTTTTTCTTTTGCATCTGCCTGCCTTCAGACAAGGTGTTCATCTTGGCAATAAATATATTGGAGAGGTGTTTGACCATTTGGAAGGGCCTGGGACTATACTCTGGTGCTCATCTTAGAGGGATTAGGTTCCATAATTCAGGGGTTAGGTATTACAAATTTGCCATTCTGCTTTATCAGTGAAAGCTGTCACTGTTGGCATTTTGGCATGATTTTGCCTATAATTACCTTAAATCAGTCTTAATTCAAGGAAGGATGAAAAGAATATTATTTACTTGTTCCTGAACTTGCCAACTCAGGCTTTAGTCTATACTTTTGAAAATTGGCATTTGGGGAACAACATGGCACAGATTTCACACATTCTGTTGTGATCTACATCAGTGACTTTAGTCTTGGGCCATAAGAATGGAGATCACCGGCCATCAATTTTGGCAGGTAAAAGCTGCTAATTGTGTCTAGTTTTTATTGACAAAAGATAGTTTATGTGGGAGATCAAATTTCCTGGGCCTCTGGGAACAGCCACTAAGCTCCTGCAAGGGACACAGATCAGCTTGAACTGGCACAGATTTTATTTGTATACATGAAGCTCAAAGATGAAGCAAGAGAAGAGCAAGACTTTCACTATGTGTCAAAATTATTTCAAATTGTAGAGGTCTCTTGGTTCAGACTCTTAAATTGAGAAGCCTAACAATAATTGATTTTGGGACCACAACTTCAGGGTAGACTGGGACACTGCAAAAGCACTCAGTTTCTACAAGGCAGTTACATGTTGTTCCTGCTAGGCACAGTATGCAAAGCTAGATTTGCATGTGCCTTGTACTCTTTCTTTCTTTCTTTCTTTCTTTCTTTCTTTCTTTCTTTCTTTCTTTCTTTCTCTCTTTCCCTCTCTCTCTCTCTTTCTTTATTTTTGGTACCAGGAATTGAACTCAGGACCTCATGCTTGCCAGGGAGGTGCTGTGCCATTGAGCTATATGCCCAGCTCCCTGTGCTCCTCTGTTATTTTGAGCAACATTTAAAATTAATGGAAAAAACTGGAGAAGTGCTAAGCACTTTGATGTACAGGGTTTATCATAGTTTAAGGTTAAAACCCTCATCAAATGGTCTCAAATGGGTTCCAAAGAAATTAATTGCATAGTATTTAAATATAATTTAAGCATCACGGTCTGAGATAGACAACTGACACTTTAAATTTGATTTTAAAAAAATTAAATTTATGCTTATGACAAACCAATAAAGAAATTAGAGAGGTCTATAGTTAGCATAGTTTTTTAAAGAATTGATTTTGCTCAGGAATACAAAGAAAAACTGTATTAGTAGGAGAAAAAATAATTAAATTTCACTGTTAAATGCCAGAATTAGAATAAGGATGTAATGAAAGAAAAACAGAAATTCATGCTATGATTAAGATGAAAGAACAGAAATATTGATTTAGGAGATTGACAAGCAGATCACCTGGGTGCATTCACAGAAAAGTAAATATTGGGAGGCTAGATACATTCAAAAGGGGAAAAGGTTATACGTATCCATGGCAAATTGCTTTTAATAGGAGGACTAATAAAAGTCAGGCAAACATTGCCATTAGCTAAGAAAGGATGGATATGATTAATATAAATCTATCCACCAAAGAGAGACAGTATCTAAGATATGGACAGAAATGGCTCTCCAACAGCCCCTGATAAATTATTCAAAGGAATTCCCTCAAAGTTGAAGACTGAAGCTACGTCAAGAGTAACTGGAAACACTTTTTGAAGAATAGCTTGAAAAGGAAATGGAGGGGTTTGAGAGTGAAAGAACAGGATGATTTCAAACTCTCTAAAGTGACAAGTAAGTTGACATGGTTATAATAGGTTATAATAACCTGGGGACATTTATAAAATACACGGAATTAAAACTATAGGGAAACACAGCAAGATGGACCACATGACTGCAGAGCCAGGAAAGGCAAGAAAGGACCATGCTGAAGTGTGCTTATTGCTCTGTGGTGAAAAGAACTTCCTACCTGTCTCCTGCAAACAGAACCAAGGTTGGGTATTACTTGTTTAAAGAGTCAACACTTTCAACAAACCCCTAATTATCAGTGTCTTATCTTTTGAGAATGGCATAAACAACATTATATGATCTAGAGTTACAAGCTACTAAAAAGTAAATGTGATTTTAAAATGAATCTCAGAAAGCAATGCAAAATTTGTTTCTATGTCTGGAAAATATCTTTTAAATTTCACGCATTGGGG
>RJWT010038639.1:0-12832 GCA_004365215.1 Cuniculus paca | reverse complement strand
TGGTTTTATATTACTTTGTTTTGTTTGAGTTTATTGTCTGTAAATGTATGAACAACCATTTTGAAGAAAGCAAGAGACACTAGGGTAACCATTGTTAATCTCCTGTTGTTATGTTTTGAAAACCTGTATAGCTTGCAGTGCTCTGTTTTGAAATGCTATATTATGTTTGACTCTATTCTGTTTTCTTTTGCTTTGTTTTGTTCTGTTTTGTTTTGTTCTATTCTCTTTAAAATAAAAAAAAATAAGAAAATTTCGTTCTCAGTGTGGCAATATTGGGAGATGCTAGGACCTTGAATGGCTGGACCTACTGTAAGATGTTTGGGTCACTGAAAGCAGTGCTCTCTGAAGGCATTAAAGCTGGTCTTGTGGAGTGAGTTCTTGTGAGTGTGAATTGTAAAAAAGCAAGTATAATATCTCATACCTTCTGCCTCACCATGGAATCTTCTGGTTTTGTATGCAGTTTCCTTTTTGATCCTCCCTTAGGTTGTAATGGCAGGGTGCACACCATAAGCCAAACAAATAAGGTGCTTAACCTGGTAAGCTAAATAAATGTCTTTTCCTATAAAGTTTCTAGACTCAAGTATTTTTTTTAATACAAATATGAGCTAGACTAATACCATAATGTATTCAGTGGAACAAATTACGTGAGGAAAACATGGAACTTTACTGTTTTTGTAACTGCAAGTGATTTTTTTTGTCTTTTTGAGACAGAGTCTCACTAAGCAGTTCAGGCTGGCCTTGGGCTCACTTTGTAGCCCAGGTTGGTCTCAAACTTGCAATGATCCTCCTGCCTCAGTCTCCCGAGTGCTGGAATTACAGAAGTACACTACCACACCTGGCTTCTGCAAGTGACTCTTCAATGCTTTCAAAACAAAAAAAATTAAAAAATAAGAATCACATTTGTGGACATCAAAAGGTAAAATATGATGTCTATCATGTCATGGATTTTTCTCATTACAGTTAAGCATTCTGTGTTCTGAAAAGTTTCTTAGTTTCTAGTTTTTCCATAGACTGAAACAGTTCTTTTTAAAGTAGTTAAAGAATTAGCAGACATTTAATATAAATTGATCATGATGATAAGTAAGTTAAAATCATATTCTTCCTAACAACTATCAAAAATCTGTAGAATAAAAGTGTTTCGAATAAACTTGTGAAAGCAAGTATATGATTTTTACAATTCCTAAAACAATGAAGAAAGTAATGTATAAATTGAAATTTATGACTGTCGTAATGGGAAGGACTGTAGAAATCAGAACCTAGTGTGGAACAGTGTGTCCCACTAAATTTTGGAGCAAGAATGATTCAGATGAACATATTTAGAAGCACTACTGCTAATATGCCTTCAATTTTTTATTTTAAAAACAAAAAAAGAATAAAAATGATGATACAGAATTTCAAAACAAAATAACAGGAGATTAACACTGGTTACTGTCCAACCTACCAAACAAGAAAAAAATAACTATTATATATTAAATTTATAGAGATTGAAGAAATATGACAAGGTGCACCTAAAGAAGACAAAATAAATGAATTTATAAAGGAAGTAAAAGATAAATTCATTGTTTTGAATGCAAAAGTAGTATGATTAATAATTTAAACCAAGAACTTGTTCTCAAAGTAAACACAGTTAATTGGCTATAACACTAGAAAAAAGCAGTCATTTTAAATCTCTCTCATGCTGATTATAAAGTTTATTTGGACATATCTGAAAAATTCTAAAAGGTAATGATGAGAATTTTCTCAGCCACATAAAAACATATAATGAAATATTACAGCAGTTTAAAGACCTACGACATTAAAATTACTTCAGCAAACCAAATTGAGAAGAGAATGACACTTTTAAAGAATGTATTTGATGTATGATAAAGGTGATTTTTAATCTGTGTCAAAAATGGTTTACTAAATATATACATATGTACTAAAGACATATTAAATGCATATATATTTACTTAATTTGTGTGTATATATATATATATATATATATCCATATATCTATAGACAAGTGGAAGATAAATAGATAGATAGATCTTTCCCCTTGGAGAAATGGTTAGCCATATGAGAAAACATAAATTTCATCTATACTTCATTCTGTAAACCAAATATATCCCATATAATGCCAAAATTTAAACGTAAAAGAGTAAAACCATGAACGTAATAAAAGAAAAAGGAAGTTTAATAATCTTTTGGATTGAAATATTTGATGCCATAAACAAATAATAAAACAAAATTGACTTTGTAAAATACAAATGCCTCTATATACCAAATTATTGAAAACGAAGTCAAAAGCCAAAAATCAAAGCCATTGTTAATCTCCTATTGTTACATTTTGAAGACCTTTATTGCTTGCAGGGTTCTGTTCTGAAATGCTTTGTTGTGTTTAATTCTGTTTTGTTTTCTTTAGTTTTGTTTTATTCTCTTTAAAATAAAAAAAAATCAAAGTAGGGAGATTATTGCTCATGCCTTTCACAGGCACATGGCTCTTACTCTAGGAGAAACAGCAAAACTTTTTGTGACCTGATCCAGAGCTTCCTTGGTAACATCAATTTTAAACACACTTGCACTTTTCTGTCCTCATCTCACTACTCCTTATTGTCCTTAAGCATTCCAAATAGCCTCCCATCTCACGGCATTTTATATCCACAAAGTATGCACTGTATGTCTCTTGGTTCTGTGAACTCGTTTCCACCTTGAGTGCATTCCTGATCATGGTAATCACATTAGTACTCTTTTCACTCTTTATTTCTTTTTGTATTCATTGTTTTCACAGCATTATTAATGACATGATGTGATACATATATATCACTTATTGTCAATCTTTCCAACTAGTTTAAAAGTTCTTATGAATAGCATCAACATGCTTTTATTTATCATAGTGGAACATATTATTTTGATGGCATACGATTTTGTAAGATATGGGAAAACATAAAACTTCTTTAGAGAATGCTGTAAAGCGCACTATCTAAGTTTATTCTTCTACTTTTCCTGAGCATTTACAGAACTAATATTTCACCAACCAATACACTGATATGTATATAGATACTGGTGGGTTTTAGTACTGTGAGTAATAATAACACAAGTAAAAATCAGAATGTCCACTTTGAACCAATCGAACAAATTGCTGAGCATCAAAATAGCATATCAAACATTATTATTAAGAATAGGCTCATAATTCTGTAGTGCGAAGAAACCAAGAGGAAACAAAAATGCAAATTAGCAACCTAATAAATGTAATTTGTTTTCATTTGTGTAATTCACAGAGGCAAAATCTTGAAGCTGCTAGTTTCTATGTTGTAGGTAATACATAGAGCAAGATGTGTAAGATGAGAGTTAGATCCAATTTCAATATATTGCTTTGTGCTATTTTAATTTAGCATTATCTGTGTCACTAAAACAACTAGAACAACCACATTGAAAAAGAGAGACGGAGAAAGGGTGGGGTAAATGTTCATCTTGGATGGCAATTAGGCTGATGAAGAGATAGAAATTTGACTGCAGAGGGAATTTGAACTGTAGAGGGAATGAAAAGATGTCTGTCAGTATAGAGTAATAAGGAACCATCGTGAGGTTGACAACTTTTGGGGAAACCGTTTTATTTGAAACCAGTTTTATCTAATTTTCTTCAGTTCCAAAAAAAGACTATCAAAAAGGTTGAGAGTGTGATTTGAAAATTTTTGTAGAAAAAACAATTTACTAACATTTGTGCTATATTAAAATTGTGTGTCGATATTGTAGCTACATTGGGAAGCAGATTATCTAAGTACAATTTTAAATTTAAATACATAAAACATAAATTATATCTCTAAATTACAGGTACATTCAAAAATTAAGTGCATTATATAACCATTTCAGTTAGGGAACTATCTGTGTAACCTTTCTTTCTGGAGCATTTATATACATTTATTCAGTATATTCATTTCTGTGTTTAGTTTGATACTTTAAAAACTTTACTTAGTTACATTCTAGTGGGAACTTCTTGGATTAAGGTGCAGTCTTTCATTTTTCTCATTTATTCTTCAAACATTGTGAATATAAATGGGAAAATGTATGCTATCAGAATAGATTTTAAAGTTCAAAAATTTATAAAGCATTTCTTGACAGTTGATAGAGACAATTCTAGCATTTTGATTTGGGATATCCTAATTGTTTCCTTTAACAAAATTTTTAAAAATAGTAGGTACAGCTTAAAGAAAACCACTATATTTCTCATTTTGAAGTAATTTATTCTGGTGTTACATTTTATTATGCCATATGCATTTATTAACTATTGAATTAAGGTGATACTAGAAGGTATTTCTTCCATAATATTACTATTCCGTCAAAGACATTTTAAAATTTCTTTGATGTTCATGGACTTTTCATTTCTACTAGTTATCCTCCTAAAGTTACACTTTGAATTATTAAAATAGCTTTCTAATGGTAGTCCTGCTTCTGATGCATCTGAGTTTGCTAATACTTGATTTCATTCTTGTGTTAAATCATCTTAAATGATTACCCACTGTTCAAAGGACAGACTCAAATTATTTGTCTGTTACCGAAAGCCATAATGATTATGAGTGTTGTAATATCACCAGATTACCCTATACACAGATAATTAGGAGAAAATGGTCCCAATTGGTGGTATCTAAGACCCAGGACAGATTTATTCTTTGGCAGTGAGCCAAAAGCTAAAGGAATTGGACTAGAAACAGGTATGTAAGAGATTCAGATCACAATGCCAAAACTGATTCTCACCCTGTCAATGAAAACTCAACGGACACCAAGCCAGGGATTGAAATGGAGGTATACAGGGAGCAGAACAATTCACATGAATTGTTTATCCTAAAGCAGTGGT
This sequence comes from Cuniculus paca, assembly GCA_004365215.1. Lineage (NCBI taxonomy): Eukaryota > Metazoa > Chordata > Mammalia > Rodentia > Cuniculidae > Cuniculus > Cuniculus paca. Next base: position 8,001 of record RJWT010038639.1, on the reverse strand, counting down.
AATAAAAGAGGAAGCTTTTAATACATTGAGATTGTTCCAATAGATGGAAAATCAAAATGGGAAACTGAGGACTCTTTGCAGATGACCAGAGGAAAAATCCTTTTAGAAATAAATACTATATGTGGATAGCATATAAGTTTTATATTTTTGTTTTTGTAGTTCTGTATAGTAAAATAACTAATATTAGCATGAAATTTAGTTACTGTGAACTAGGTTCTTTGCATGTATTATTTCATTTTAATTTGCAAAATAATTGTATGAGGTAAGCAGTGTTACTACCATCAGCTTACTGTTGCAGAACAGAAAAGGTAAGCAACATACCCAAGGTGACAGCATCAGTACATGATGGTATTTTTTTGTAGACAGCTTTTACTGACACCAGAATCTGTGCTCTGGGCTAAGTGCTTTCTTCTACTAATTAATGCTACATATCACCAGTGTAACACGACTATAAACATACTGATAGAAACAAAGAAACCATCAGAAGCCACAAATTGCTTATCTGTAGTGGTGTAGTTGCTTTTGGGAATAAGAATAGAGACTAGATATGTATTTTTGAAAGAATAACTAACCCTGACCAACAGCAGTTTGTTCTTTGAACTTTTCCTTGCCCTGGGCCCAGTTTGTTCTCTTGGCTGGACAATGTCTTCCAGTGTGTGCTGTTTGGTTGGATGGGTTCCTTACATTTCTGAGGGTATTTTCTTTTCTTTTGATTGATCTACTTAATAGTTTTTTGTTTTTATCTACTTAATAATAAAATTATTTTTTATTTGAGTCATTTTAGCTATCTTATAAAGTAATATATTCTAGATAAAGAGCAATGAACTTGTTTGCAAAGAAACTTTACTTCACTCATTCAACAAAAGAACATGCAACATCAACTTTTCTTGTAATTCATGATGACAAAAAATTTAAAACAGAAAGGTAGTTTAGCCATATTTATTTCACTTGCTCTTAATACTCTTATGAGAAAGGAGATACTTTCTATCTTTAGGCTTGAGATCTTTGTGTTTTAAAATTGTTTTCAATGTATACCTAGTAGATTGGAAAATATTTTAGCTACGATTTATACTTTTACAATTATAATTTATTAGAACTGCAACCTAATTATAATTTATTAGAACTGCTGAGCATTAATGCTACTTTTAAAGCTACTGGTTTTTATAACTCTATGATAAGCTTCTTTGCTTTACTACACAAAATTGTTCTTTTATTGATGGTCTGATGTAGAAACCTATAATAGAAAATCATTACAATAAAATGAGGTTTTGTGAATCAACACTCATGTTTTGATTTCTCTAGCAATTTCATTATCTTACTTTCTGGTTGCAGGTGGTTTTGTAGATAAAAACGAATTGGGTCAATTTACAAGCCTTAGAGCTCCTCATCTATTACAAATTCACGAAGTAAGAATATCAACAAGGTACATTTTAAAGACTCCTAGTCTTATAGATGGAAAATTTAATATAAGAATAACTAAATTAATCAGAAGTTCTGATTTGTAAAATAAAAATTAAAATGAGAAAAGACTTGTAAAGGGAAAATGCATGCATATAAAAAATAAGAACTATATAGAATTACACATCAAAATGAAGTTTAAAATTGTTGTGAGGGACATCAAAAACTGTTAGTATGTTTTGGAGAAGAAAAGACTTCACTTCCAACAACAACAAAAATGGGCTGCTCTTATAAGGCAGGCAAATTCTCACATAATATAACCAGACAATCAAATATTTGCAGTTTTGGTGATCAATCAGAATCAGATTCCAAAATAACTGTAAAGATTTAGGAGAGTAATAAAATTTTGGGGAGTGTGAAAGCCAAGGTGATCGGTGGAGAAGACAGCTAAGAAAAAAAAAAAAAGAGACAAAACCAGATTTTCATTTTTACCAAGAATCCAACTGGAATGTGTAATGATATCTGTAGAGTGATACTAAATCCAGGGGTGATTTTCCAGAGCAGTGTTCTAGAATGGGAAAATAAAGGCAGAGGAATAAAACCACATATGAATTGATGTTGTTGAAAGTAATCTGACTGAATGAATGAGACATTATTTTAGGATGAAAAGGAATATAAAGAGAGGAATTGGAATGGCAAGAGCAGGTGGAGAGCAAAAATACGGCAGCAAAATATGGTAGGAAAATGTGCAATCAAAATGAGATCTCTGAAAATTCCTCAATGAGTGCGATGAAAAAGTTCACGCGGTGGTACACATTTGTAATCCTATCACTTGAGAGGCTGAGGCAGGTGAATCCCTTTGAGTTTGAGACCAGCCTAAGTTAGGTAGTGAGTTCAAGGTCACCTTGGACTACACAGTAGGGTCCTCCCTTAAAAACAAAAGCAAACAAAACCAAGAAAACAAAAACAAAGAAAGGGACAAGAAAAATTTATCAGCATCCTTTTATTTCAGAACTGTAGAAATTAACCCAAATCATCTGATAACTCAGACAACAATAAAATAAAAGTGGCTGAGATGTGGTAAGAGCTGCCAGATTTTGAGGCAGGTTTTCTTTCACTATTTCCATTACTTCCTCTCCTGCTCCACAGTAGTCTTGAAAAAATGCCAACCTTTATTTGCACTGAAAACCAGGAACAGGGCAGCTACTGGAGAGGGCAGAAGAAGGCTGGAATCCTTCAATGACTCATTACTAAAGAGCTGTCAGCATCTGATTTGTCTGTGATTTTCCTGAAGCTTCTCTTGCAGAGCTATTCGTACTGATACGATTTAGATCACCACAAACGAATAGCCTTCCTCTTCTAAGACAAAAATATCTCTCTCATAACAACTACAAGGAACTGTTTAACTTCATGGTTTCTTGAGACAGTTGAGGCAGCAGATACTGTTATAACAAAATAACAGTATAAATAAAAAGCATAATAGGAAAAACTAGAAATAAGATGCCCAAATAGATTTGAAACATTACTGAGAATTTAGAAGACCACATAAATGCATAAAGCGTATAGGACTGGAAGTGTTCCTTTTATCTTGGCAAAGGCAAAAACAAGTTCACATTGTCACCTCTGGCTGAACTTGAGGTTGTGAAAGCAAAAGTGGACTTGACAAAACCCAGCTGAGTGTTAAAGATATGACCCGAAGCATACACAGAGCTCTTCAGCAAAGATTGATGTACTTTTACTAAAACTCAATTGCAATATACATGATGAGATTCTATTTCTGATTGTATCATGTTCTGTTATGTATGAATATATAAATATGATTTCTTAATTCTTAGCATTTTCACTATTTGAACATAGCCTAGAAACCAAGGATTAGGTAGTCATCTCAAAAAGTTAGAAAGCCATAGGATGATAGCTGGATGATGTTTGTCTGTGTTCCCATCTCTAAGAGATGGGTTTTATAATGATCTCTTCTAGCATATAAACCTGCAGGTACAGATTAACATGGATCAGTTGTATTGATCAGATTAATTGTTATTATATTAAATAACCCTCAGGTTGAGATGCTAAAAACCATAAAGGCTGATTTCTGAGTTGTATTTTATCTCTATCTCAGGTTGTCAGGAAGAATCTGCTCCCCATAATCACTGAAGTCTTAGTCTAAGGAAGAAGCCATCATTTTTAATATTCTCAGTTGTACTAAATGCAAAGGAAGCTCTGGAAAATTTGACACTATTACATCATCATTTTACTTAACTTATGGCTAAAATCAGAGGACTGGGTAATTCAGTCATCCATGTTTCCCATATTGATGAAAATCATGTGTTTGTGAAGATAATTAATAAATGTACCTTACGGATGCCTGATGTGTGGGCCATCAGGATAGAGATGGGCACAAGAGAAGGAAATAGATGCTATGATTAAGTGTAATGACATCTAGTTCTGGATTAAGGTGTCATTTTCTTTTAAATCACCACTTCTATCCAGCTATTCATACGCTCAGACTTCATGCAGGCTCAGTATTCTTATGAAATTATTAATTTTTTTAGAAGAAAACATCAGTTCCGATCTAACCTCATATTTATTTGTGTCTTTAGATCAGCCAAAGTTCTTAGGTGTATTGTCAGTTAACAGTATGATATTATTAGTTCCTCCTTGGTGTATAGTACAGTAATATCTTCAGGAACTTCATTTGTCTAACAGGCCAAATAGTGACTGTTACAAAGTCAAATTGTCTTTGAATAAAAAATCTATACATAGGGAGGGGAGGAGGTAGCTTCATTAGACTGAGATAAAAAATAAAATTAAAATGCTGCTATGTATACATTATCTTTCATCTGGCTTAATGCATAGACCCCCATGGGCTGCTACGTACCTTCATCAGGATGCAGGTAGCCCTCTGCTGAGATTGTATGTGTTTCAGACAACTCTTACTTATTTCGTTTTGTTTCAGTTGTATAAAAACTTTAGAAAAGACAGAAGGAATTTCCTGCCTGGCTAGGATCCTAAATGCACGTAGGGCCGGGACCCAATTACTAACACACTAAATGCACGTAGGGCCGGGACACATAATAATGGATTGGCCACTGTCTCAGAAGCACACACGTGCTACTGTATCTGAAACATTACGCTCAGTAACAAAGACAAATTTTCCAAGCATCTTTTATGAAACAGCTATTGCAGGGAAAATTGACCCTATTTAATTAACTTTTTACTTCCAACCCTCAGGCAGGGACAGGAGAAAATAATGAAAAATCATCACAAAACAGTAGGTGACCACCCACTGATTTTTTTTTTGAAATATTTCTAAATGTTTTGTTTCTATGCAAAAGCACTTTTCCCTTAGCATTTTGGTTATCAAAGAAATTCTATTCTATTTAGATAAAAGAAAATAGTAGAAAAGTATTTTAGTGTTGGCTTTTTCACTGAATTGCATATTTATGTTTATTTTATGCTCCCTATTACTCTAACTCTGTTTGGTTCATTTGCATTTGTTTCCTAATTTTTTTAACATACTGAATTTGCTCCGCCCCCTCAATTTCAATATATTTATCTTTCCTCTCCAAATAGCCATACTGTATTATTAATGTAAGGCAGAAGAGTGGAAAACTTTGATGTCTCTAGCTTTCCTCTTATATCAGAATGTACTTGCATTCAATTTATTTATATTTGTTCATTTTTCATATTATTCAGTGGAATTTGAACAGAATGTTGCCATTTAATGAGCTGAAAACAGTGATTTATAAATACTTTTATTGGAATAATACATTAGGCTAAGAATGCATGACAGTACTGTTATATCAATACTTATCATTCCTAGTACTTTTTAAAATTATACTAATATATTGATAATGGCAAAATAACCTCAACAAAATTGTCTTTTGTAGAAGCTCCTTCTCTCATTGCTACACAAAGTCTGATGAATCATAACAAGAGAAATTAATCAACACTTCAGAGAAATGAGAGCAGTGAACTCTCTGTTACTTCCATTCATTATTTCAAATTTGTAGTGTTACTAAAATTTAAAAAATTCACAATAATATATTCAAAAAGCTCAGCATATAAATTCTCCCCTTAGATTATGATTTATAACGGTACCTACAACTGGTATCAAAAAATCCCCCAAACCATCCTGATTTTTTTTCTGTAAAAGACAAAAGGCAAAACTGATTTCAAAATAAATCAACTTTTGAGTGTAAGAAACATCGTGAATGCCCTCTTATGTATGCAAAACTTAGAGAAAGAAGTAGATTGTTCTAAATGTGTGTACAATGCTCCTTATGGTAGTATAAATTGAGGAAAGAAAATTGAAAATACAACAAAAGTAGCCATAGAGAAACTTATCAAAAGATTTATTCAAGGCTAATACTGTTACCTACAGAATATGAATACAATTCTATACTGCTATTCTATACTGCTACTATTCTATACTGCTGCTATTCTACACTGCTACTCTGATCTGCATTGCTCTGCTGCTATCATCATTGTTTTGTATCTGTCTCTCCAACTCTGAGTTTCTTGAGGTCAGAGGCCTGCCTGGTTACTTAAAATCAGAATGCTGGCTTCTTTACTTATCTTTCTGTTTCCTTACCAGACATCAAAATATAATAAACAGAATTTTGATAACTTTATATAAATATTTTCCACAACACTGAAGAAAACTTTTATTTCAAGGTGACTTACTGGCACAAATATCTATGTAAAATATTTAATGTCTGAAAATACTATTGCTTTATGTGAACAGTAACAAATAGTACTGCAGTAACTTGAGAAAAATAGAAAAGAAATTACTAGGCAAGTTCTAGAAATATTTAAAAAATTGTTCCCATAATTCTACAAACTTGTCTTCAGGAAACAAAATACAAAGCCAAAACACGCTTTACTTTCAAAGATGTTCAGTGACAAGTTATTTAATAGTAAAATTTGCAAATAAATTACAAAAGGAAAAAATTGGTCAATCATTGTACATAATCTCAATAAGATATTCACACAGACCTTAAAATGATAATTATGAAGATAATTCAGACACATTGAAATGAGTTATAAAACTTAAAAGGAAAAAGTGAGCATATAATTATAAATGGTATATAATTGTAATTATGTTAAATACATGTAGTTAAATGAAGAGAGGAATGGAATAAAATATTTTATAGGTATGATTTTATCATAGGATTATAGCTATTTTTAATTTTTAAAATATCATTAATGTTACAATATTTAAAATAAAAGTGAAGGAATATAATACTTGGAGTTCTTTTTTAATCTTTAGATTTAAGGTGAAGAGTTAAAAAGAGAAAATGCTGTTCACACTCAAGAAGAACATAAAATGTAATTTATAGTCAAACTTCTTTAAATATTTTCTAGCACCTGTAGCATCACTTGAGCATGTCTATTTTTTTCCAACCCTTTCTTGGGAAAATACAAACTTATTTTCTTATTATCATGCAGATCAAAAGTCCAACTCTGCACTCACTGGCATGGCTTCATTCTTTTCTAAAGGTTCTAGGCAAGGATCAGTTTCCTTAAATATTTCAGCTCCAAGATTACATCCATATTCCTTAGCTTGAGGTCCCATATCTTCATCTTCACGGTCATCTCTCTGACTATTTGTCAATGTTTGCATCTCTTTCTGATCACAGCCAGGAAAAGTTCCCTCTCTTTTTTTTTTTTTTTTTTTTTTTTTGAGACAACATCTCACTATGTAGTCAGCCTGGCCTCAGTTATCATTCTGCCTTATCCTGTAGAGGCTGGAATTACAGGTATGAGCTACCACATCTGGCAAGTTCTCCACTTTTAAGAACTCATAAAATGGCAATTAGATCTTGCCCACTACAATGATCCAGAATGACCTTCCATCTCAGAGTCCTTAATCTTAGTCATATCTTCAAAATTCATTTTGCCAGATAGGGTAATATGTGTACAGATTTTGGAATAATGATATGGCATCTTTTGGGAGGAGGAATTATTCTGCCTACCACATTCATTAGCTCATACATATCTAAAGAAGTATTCTATTTTATGAAATAATTTTAGCTCTATAGTTGTCTATTATTAATTATTTGTATGGAAAAATATTTTCTATACTCCAGAAAACTGTCTTCCAGTTATAAAGAACTTAGTTGTTACTCTTTAATAGCAATTAATGTTTCCATTTCATTTTCTCTTGTTTCATGAATATTTAACTTTAACCATGAAAAATAACCTATTATCTCATGAATATTTAACCTTAGGTGAAATACAGGCAAGGCAGGAGTGCATACTGAAAGGAAGAGAGGAGAAGGGGTCTGTGAAGTGGGACATAGAGGATACATGGCCATTTGACAGAAGACAGAGTGGGGGTAGCCTCTATCTACCATGGGAAGATGCATTTAGAGTGAGGTGCAAAAGTTCATATAGTCTGGTAAAATATTGTAAAAGCCTGAGGAGATGACACTGTTCCTGTGGCCAATCTGTGAGCAGTCATACTCAGAAAGTATGATGAAAACACCATGGAGGGAATATGAAGAAATGCCAGCAACTTTGTGTGAAATATCAGAAATCCAAATGAAGAAAGGATCCCTCTTGTGAAATGGTCATGGCCACCATTTTGTTATTCCCTAAGTA
>RJWT010038638.1:0-12823 GCA_004365215.1 Cuniculus paca | reverse complement strand
AAAAAGTGACAGTGGGAGCACAGACTTGATACAGGAGTCCTTGAGAAAAAGCCACAGGAATCCTAGGAAAAGAACATTCCAGGAAGAAGGATAGGTCAGTGTGGAGGCGCCCCAGATATGACCAGACTGGGCTGATAATATAACAGCACACGCATACCTGTCAGATCCTGTGATCACATACCAAGTGCATTTCATTTCTGTTTCCAAACAGCCCACGAGGAAATCTGCACAACCAACGAAGGAGTCATGTATCGAATTGGTGATCAGTGGGATAAACAGCATGACATGGGCCACATGATGAGGTGCACGTGTGTTGGAAATGGTCGTGGGGAATGGACATGTGTCGCCTACTCCCAGCTCCGAGGTATGCTGCCTTGTTTTTGAACATATTTGAAAAATCAGATAGAGCAGAGAAACAGGCTCTCGCGTAATAACATATACTATGCCAGAAGCAGAGGGAGAAATTTGCAATGACAATCCACTAGGCTATGTACTGGAGAAGGTTGTTATTTTGGGCAACCAATTAAGAAAAGCTGACATAGGAGTAATAAGGCCCTGAAACAGGATGTGAGGACCTAGGCTAAGCCGAAAGGATGACTTCAAAGGCAAGAACATAAACATTTGATCCTTTTAGCTTTAGGTGATGCTACTGGATTCATGTCTAGAAAAGATTAGATCATTTCTATAAAGAAAGATAGTGAAATCAAATCTTTGTTGATCCAAATTTAAGAAAACAAATATGTAGAGGGACTCACTTCTTTTGTTTAGATAGTTTTTTACCCCTTTGGACCCAGACCTATATATATGAGAGGAACTGTTGGTTTGCTAAAACAATTTTAAGTTTTCCATTTCTTTGATTTCAAAAGTAGAACTCTGAGCTAATCCTAAGTAGTTCAAGCAGCTACTGTAGATATTGGTCTGAATTTGTTCCTTTTGTGGTATCCAGTGGGTAACACAATCCAGGAGTAGTATAATTATATCTGATGTAGCAGAACTGAAAGGAACCTTAATAAGGTGTGCAGACCAGTTCCTCATTGAACAGATGGAGGAGCCGAGACCCAGAGAGGGAAAGTAATTTTCTCAGGATCTCTCAGGAGAGTGAGAAACAGAATTGACCTACTTTTTTTTTTTTAACTTTACAAACACAGTTATTTTATTTCTTAAATCCAACTAGTTCCTCCCCACTTCCTATTCCAGAAACCAGACTATCACACCATTCTGTGTGCTGCATAAATATGTTTCATCATCCTACTATACCAAGCAGAGATTGAAAGGAAATCAGCAATTAAGTGAGAACTTTGTAGAAATTAAGATGTTTTGTTTAAAAATTGGCTTTTCACAGGAAGGTAGATTTTGCCACATGGCTTAGTTGTATGTGCTCTAACCTCCAACATTCACAGGTCTCTTTGAGAGAGAGTTGAAGTGAGGGCAAAACTGTATTACTAAGGTTTGGGGAAAAAAAAAAGCTTACCTTATGGCAATAAAAAAGTTCATTTAGTGGAAGGCGTTGATAATCAAGTGGAAGAACTGTATATTATGAAAAGCGTGATTTCATCAGTGAAGTTTTAAACGTTTCTCACCCATCCTTCTGTTTCCTGAACAGATCAGTGCATTGTGGATAACATCACTTACAATGTGAATGACACATTTCACAAACGTCATGAAGAGGGACACATGCTGAACTGCACCTGCTTTGGTCAGGGCAGGGGCAGGTGGAAGTGCGATCCCATTGGTAAGCAGTCTCTTCTCTTCTCCTTGGATAATTCTAGAAATCAGGACAGGTTAAGCAGTTTCCGATAAGGAGAGCTATTTCATACTACACGACTGAGGTTCCAGCTCTGCTCAGCTGTTTTCTAGCAAGCTCTGAAGTCTTTCAACATATCATGAACCAATATCTAACCTTAATAGTGGTGATCATCTGCTTTTTGCTCAATTTGGTGACAAATGTAGGTTTACTTTGATTGAATGGAGTTGGGTTTTGGTATAAAGTCAGTGCATGTTAGGAAAAGAAGATTTCCTTTACTTACTACGGGATAATATGGCCAAAGGATCGTGCTAGCAAATACTTCGCTGCAAAACACTGTGTTTTTGGCTGCCCTTTATACTAGAACTGAGCAAAGAGTGGAGGTTGAGCCCTGAAAGAGCTGTGTTACTAGCACTCCAAATTTTAAGGTAATCCATTAATACTTCTTTACTGAAAGAGGCAGCTGGCTCACTGAGAAAACAAACCGATAACATGAGTTTGTTTGATCTGAGATTGCCACAGCTGATAGGGATCCTAAAAGGTTTGCTTAGAAACTGCACAGCAGGCATTCATAGTTAAAATTTAGTTTATTCATTTACACTTAAATGTACTCTTCCAAATTTTAAAGAAATCTGTATAAAGTGAATTTCTGCAATTGTTCTCCTTGCTTGTTTACACGTCAGTTGCATTGATATTGGTGAAAAACAATATTTAATTTTCCCCCAAATTAATATTTAGATTATAACATATATGGAAACCTTTACATTTTTATTTAGAAATGTTACCCTTTTCAGAATAAGATATTCTTCTCAATAGGTACTTTTTTCAATTACTAATTATCCTGCAAGGTAAAGTATGTGATCAACTGCTTTAAATGCATATATTTGTAAGGACAGTGGAAATGCTCTATTTTAATTTTGATCATAATATCTGGTGAATGTTCACATTTGAAAAAAGTTATTACAGGAAAAGACATTGTTACTGATCTCTCTCAAAACATGTCCTGTCACTTCAAACAACCTTATCTCATCGTTCTGGTAACTTTCTGGAGCACAGCCAGGGGTTTAGCTCAGTGGCACAAACGCCTGCTTGGCAAGCGTGAGGTAGTGAGTTCGATCCCTGGTACCAAAAAAGAAAAAAAAAAAAAACTTTCTGGAGCACTTCTGGAGCATTCTTCCTTGAGTGTCTTTAGTTGGATGGTCATGGCTGCTTAATGTACTGAATTGATATGAAACATTTATGGCAATTTCTGCCAAATTAAAATAGTAATGGTGTGTCCTTACCCACCTTATTCACTGAGTCTGGCATTGTTATTTCTGGCTTTTCCCTAAAATAAAAATGACCTGGAAAGATGAATGTTTTTAATTGATTCAGGACATCAGGGTAGCTAATACAATGCAAGTAGAGACTCTCATGAAAGAGGACTTGCAGAACTGCTTCAGAAAATGGCACAGGTGTTGGGATGAGCATGTTTGAAGTGAGGCGGAATACTTGCAGGGGGATTAATAGGGCAGTGTGTCTTTTTGTTTTTGTTTTTTTGTTTCTGTTTTTGTTTTATTAGTTTTTTGAGACCGGGTTTTACTAGGCAGTTCAGGCTGGCCTTGAACTCACTTTGTAACCCAGGCTGGTCTTCAACTTGCAGTGATCCTTCTGCCTCAGCCTCCGAGTGCTCGGATTGCAGGCATGTGCCACCATGCCCAGTGGCAGTGTGTCTTTTATGGTGATACGTTTTTAAAAATTTAAATATTCCTTGATTGTTCTTTTTTATCAGAACTTGTAATCTAGCAAGGTGAGTTTGTAGCTTTAAGTCTTCGAGGCTGTTTATCTTTTCTTTGCATCTATTCTAGATCAATGCCAGGATTCCGAATCCCGAACATTTTATCAAATTGGAGACTCCTGGGAGAAGTATGTGCATGGTGTCAGGTATCAGTGCTACTGCTATGGCCGTGGCATTGGCGAGTGGCACTGCCAGCCCTTGCAGACCTATGCAGGTAAGCAGCTCTACGCCTGCAAATTGGTGGTGATTATAACAACAGGGAAGCCCCAGTGCTTCTTAATACTTTGAAGCCTAACTTGGGGACTCCCTCTGCTTCTGATCCTTTTATCATATCGTGCTGTCCAGTAATCAAATTTTTGACTAAAAAGATTTTCCTTTCTCCTCCCCATCAAGTCAAAGGTATAGACTAGAAGGCTATGAAAAGGTACACAGACATAGTTTTTGTTTCTTATGCTGCATGACAGTCCACTGGGTTAAAGCACTCTGCTTAGCTTGGTCTCACATCTGTACATGGTAGTAGAAACCATCAAGGGAGTTACTGGGAGTAAAGAGTTGGGGTTTTACGCCGTAATTCATAACAGACGTTGCATACAGAGACAGCATGAAATTCACTCACCATGTCATTTTTTCTCTCTTTGGGGCAAATTTGCCACTTGTTTGATCATTTGCAATATGGAACAAAGTATCCTGGGGCAAAAGTTGAGTAACTTGCTGGACTCTCTGCCTGCACAGTTTAAACATGCTCAAATGTTTATTGCTGGGTTTTTCAGGTCATAAAGACATTGTGCAAGACATAAAACATTGTGTAGGTGTTACTCATTTTTGGAATAAAAATTTAAATTCTCTGTGATTATAATAAAATATATTGAATTATGAAGGTCTATTTATTAGCTATCAGTTATTCAAATAATTGCTGAGGGACAGAGTCTCCTAAACCTCTACTAACGTTAGACTTGAGAGACAGCTTACATTCAGAAACAAAGCTGGAGATTGTGGAGATGTCAAATAGACATGTGATGGAAATTAAGATTCAATTAGCTCAGGCCATCTAAAGTGGGATAGGAGAGTCACTTTAATACTTAAAGAGAGCAAGTTATGGGAGCCTCCTAGCCAAAGGCAATGTTAGCCAAGTCTTAAGTCCCAGCTTTATGTATGTTGCTGGAAAGATCCATGGCAAGCTCTACTCTCCATCTCCTCATCTGTAAAATGGGGAGATTGTAGCTAATAACCTTGAAATTTCCTTCCATTAGTAACACACCATCTGTGGTCCTGAATACTGGACCCCTGCATGCATCTTTTTTATGAATTTCCAGGATTTATTCTTCCCAGTCTTCAGATGTTGTCCAGGCTGAGGGAGTTGACTACCTTCACAGTTGCATGGTGCAGATTTACCTGCTGCTTAAATTGTATTTCTTGGTGGATTTAGGCATAAAAATTTTTTAAATGTTTTAAGATTTAATGTAGTTTTAAATCTGATTGTACAAATCCTGATAGTACACAATTGGGTCAGTTGGTTTTTTAAAATGATGCAACTAGGGGATAGAAACTTCTGAAGAAATTCTCATTTCTATGTTTGTGATTTCTACTGATGTGACACTTTTGGAAAAATTATCTTCTGTGTGATTGAGAGAGCACTTTTCTCTTATGTCTTTTAAAATAAGCCTTTCCACATAGCTGCTTGTTGAAAACATTGAAGTGGACCTATAGAGAAAAATCTGGATGGGGAGGAACCCTCCTGGTTGGAGTTTTACCTGTCCACTCTGTTCTACCCTCTAAAAAATGGGTAACAACAAGGGTCGGTTGAACATAGGAGAGATTTAGGAATGCGGCGCTGGCCTTTGACCTCAGATATGCTGTTTTTGGTGTTTATCTATATGTCTGGGGTGCTCAGTGGGTCATGCGAAGGATACAGAACTTTAAGATGTGGGAAGAATAAAGGAACAACAGATTACTGGTTGTCTCTGAGCCCTGCCCTGTTTGTTCCTTGTACAGAGGACTTGGTAGAGTTGCTCAAACTCACAGAAGATAAAAGGCATTTGGTTTGTCAATAAGCAACTAGAAAAGCACAGACCTCAGCAAATAAAGAGGGGGGAAAAGGACAGAGTCAAAAAAACATGAATGTTTAATTTCTCCAGAGTCGCTCTCACTGGAAATTATCCTTTTTTTTTTAACAACTAATTTTCAAAATGTAAACGTTGTATTGTATCTTTTTGTAACTATTGTCTGTTTAATCAGACTGAGTAAATGAATAAAGATTTCCTAGTGCTAAGTAATTTTGCTTGTATATGCCAGCTAAGCTAATTGAACACTTACATCAACTAATAGGTATCAAAAGGATTATCAAAATTTTAAACTGGGCATAGCAGCATACATCTGTAATCCCAGCACTCAGGAGGCTGAGGCAGGAGAATTGTGAGTTTGAGGCCAGCCTGGACTACATAGTGAGTTCAAGCCTGGTCTGCACTACATAGACACTGTTTCAAAAAAAGTTTTTTTTTTTAAATGACTTCAAAGTTTTCAACTCTTCAGCTTCAAATTATATGTAGCACAGGGTGGAATGTAGTAATAGAAAGTTAGTTGACTAAAAATTTGACAGTTCCTTTACTTCCTAGACAAAAATGTGCTAAAGCCCATTGCTGTTCAGTGTAGGTTTCTTAAAGGTAGGTGGTGGCATAAGGCTAAATTTGAAAAGATAGGCTTTCAAACCAATGTTTGAAGTCTTAAAAAGGAAAAGAATTTTTGCTTTTCCTCCTCACTGGCTGGAATAGAGTCATTGCAGTAGCCTTTTTTCATTTTCCCTTGCTTTTCCTTGTGTCCTTGCGGACACTGGAAGATGATTAGTCTTAGGCATGAAAGGTAAAGGTCTTCTGTGTCATTTTAAAGATTCATAGACATTTACCATCATAAACTTTTCCTCTTCAACATCATAATTGATACACTAAATTAAAATGCATAGCAAGTGTCTCTAGCCTGAAGAGACTGAAGCAAGAGTTCTTTAACAGGGGCCAGAGATTTAGCTCAGTGGCCCAAGTGCTTGCTTGACTAAATGCAAGGTTGTGAGTTCGATTCCTGGTACCAAAAAAAAAAGATTTAACAGATCGATTTTTAAACCTTATTGGGTTTATCATAAGTAATTTAAGGACATGGTATTTCTGTATTTACTGATTCATACTCTCAAGTCACATTTACACAATTGTGCTTAAATACTTAATCATTTTCTTTTCTTTTCTTTTTTTTGGTAGCACCAGGATCGAACTCAAGACCTCGCACTTGCCAGGCAGGGACTTAGGCCACTGAGCTAAACCCCTGGCCCTTTGTGCTTAAATATTTAAAAATTTATATTTTTGAGAATCTTCGTGAACAGAGAGGGTGACTCAGAGGGCCACTGAATTAACTTCTGCCAATTGATTAAAATAAATATTTATGAAATATATACCATGTTAGAATGGAAAACTAAGAATTTTATACATGAATTTTAATATTCATGTGCCTTGAAAATATGTACATTAAATGAAGTTAAGATTCAAAGAATATTTGTTGGTCTTCAACCAACTTTGAATTATTCTGTGTGGAAGTGAGTATATTATTCTAGAATTTCAGAGTCCATAGTTCCACAAGTTACATATTTGTTTTGCTAGAAAAAACTTCGTTTCAAAGAGAACTTAACAGCTAAGATAATAATGAAGTCTGAAAAATCAATATTGTATATTTTTTCTAAGACCTTTCAGAAAACTTAGATCTGTTAATACAGCAAAGTGCTTTATTAAATATACAAAATTTTGTTTTGCTCAACTAGTAGGAAATTCTTGGAAAAGTTATTACTAGGAACTCTTGTTATTTTTAGCAAATTGAACATTGGCATTATGAAGAAGAGGATATTTAGAAGACTGATAGTTTTCTGTTTAGACATGCATTTTTCAATGCTGTTTCATTATTTTCCTAAATGAAGCCTACTGTAATAAGAAATTGATTTCTTTTTCTTATTTTGCTTTTTTTTAATCAGAAGAGATAAATCTGTACTTAATTTTGTTTTTAACAGCCATGCATATCAAGAAGTAGAAATAGTCAATTATATGTACCTCTAATGTCATTTCAGTAGATAACTCCTTTTGAAAAAGAATTTCATCTATTAGTAATTTGACAAATGGCATAATTTTAGGTTATACATTTTGAATAAAAATATAATGATTTATTTTCTCTGATAAAATTTTTAGACTGATGAGAAATATAACCATACCTTTAATTATTACCTTAGTCTATTTGTCTAAGATTCTACCCTGTTTGGAAATGTGTTTGTTTTACCTGATGTCACATGGCCTTTGGAATGTTCTTTTTTTTTTTTTTTTTTTGAGACAGGGTCTTGCTATGTAGTTCAGGTGCACCTTGAACCCACCTGTATAGCCCAGGTTGGCCTTGAACTCATGGCGATCCTCCTACCTCAGCCTCCTGAGTGCTGGGATTAGAGATGTGTGCCTCCACTCCAGGCTGTTGTTTTCTTCTTAGATATTGGATTCATTTGTGGCCAAAAGTCCATGAGTTAGAATTTGCTTTAAAAGAAGGTTAATATAATCAGTAAGTGAAGTTTGAATGCTGAATTACATTATTGGCATTAGATCAATCCTGTAATTGTTTCACAATTCTTACTTTGAAAATAGAGAAGAAAGCAGGCTATGAGACATCTAAAAATTTTTTTTGTTATAAACAAATTCTGTTTGCATTCTCATGTGAAGGACAGTAATTATCAGCTGAAAAGGAATGTGTTGTACTGATTTTTTTATTGCCAATATGTAAAAGGCTTAAGTAAGCACAGATAATAATAATACTGCTGTTTACTGATGAGCAAACTGCCTTTCAAGATAGCTCTCCATGTACATTAAATTTTAAATTCAAGTGAATGAATACGCAAGTTAACCAAATCCCACATTGTCATTTTCAGGCACAACTGGGCCTGTCCAGGTAATTATTACCGAGACCCCCAGCCAGCCCAACTCTCACCCTATCCAGTGGAATGCACCAGAACCGTCACACATCACTCAGTACGTCCTCAGGTGGAGACCGGTAAGTATTCCCCCAAAACCCCAGATACCGGACCTCTTGATCTTAGCAAATTCTGATGTTTTGTTTGTTAGTTTCAGCTGATCTGATTACCACGCAGTATTTATATTTTCTTTGGTGACTATTAATATGTAGTTGATTAAATAAAGAAATTAATCTTTATGTTAGGTAGATCTTCTTAGGGACATAGAAATGATAGTTTAAATTTATTCTCACCCAATGTAGAAATAGAATCAAATTCTTTTTTTTTTTTTTTTTTTACGGCACCGGGGATTGAACTCATGACCTTGTGCTTGCCAGGCAGGCGCTTAGACCACTGAGCTAGATTCCCCGGCCCTGGTGTTTTGGAGACAGGGTCTCACTATGCCGTTCAGGCTGGCCTTGAGCTCACTGTGTAGCCCAGGCTGGTCTCGAACTCACAACGATCCGCCTGTCTCAGCCTCCCGAGTGCTGGGATTACAGGCGTGAGCCACCACGCCCAGCTTAGAATCAAAATTTTTTCCCTCCCTCTGGCACCAGGGATCGAACTCACAACCTCGAGCTTGTCAGGCAGGCGCTATGCCACTGAGCTAAATCCCCAGCCCTAGAATCAAATTTTTATATGCTTCGTAGCTCCATTACTGCTGGTATCATTTCCATAGATTAAATTTTCTCTTTTGGATTCTATTTTTTAAGGAATTGTTTTTCAAACCTTTACTTTTGATCCTTCAAAGAAATTTAAATGGAAGGGGAAGAGGTGAAGTACAGATAAGGCATAATAGTTGGTTTGTTTAAAGAATGAATGAGCCTATAATTTCCTAAGTGTCTAGAAATTGAAGAAAACATACCAAGGAGGATATTGGTCTATTAAGCATTCGTTTCTCTTACCTTTGCAAACCTGTCCTCTTGTAAGTCCAAGGTTGACATGATTAGAGAGGCACTATCTTAAACTTGGGAGAAAAATGTCTATTTTAAATAAGACTACTGGGGCTGGGGATTTAACTCAGTGGCATAAGCCTCTGCATGGCAAGCACAAGGTCGTGAGTTTGATCTGTGGTACCCAAAAATAAACAATAAAAAATAAAAAAATAAATAAGACTACTGAATTCTAAGTAATTAAAAACAAACACAAACATTTGACTAAGGCATGCACTTCAGTTTAAATCTTAAGGAAAAATTTAAGCTGTTACAATAGTTTCTTTTTTTCATCTTTTTTCAGTAATCTCCCTGGTATACTAGTAGTCAGTTGAGGCACTTGATATCTGGCAGTACTTATCAGTGGAATCAGTGATTCCCTCTTCGACACCTTCTTGTCTCTCGTCTTTTCATCTCATTGCCAATTTTGTTTATTTATTTTATTTTATTTTGTGTTATTTTATTTTATTGGTACTGGGAATCAAACTCACGACCTTGTGCTTGCCAGGCAGACACTTATGCTGCTGAGCTATGTCCCTGGCCCCTGACAATTTTCTTTTAAACTTAACTGAAGTATTATGTGTGACCACTATAAATGGGACATTTACAAGTAGATATAAAGTGGATATTAAATTGGAAAAATAGTCCAAGAATGGCAGTAATGAATTCATTCCTTTGAGGGTTTTAACAATTAAAAATTTTCATCTTTTTTTCCTAATGTATGTCACCTGAATTTAATTTTTATTTTTCTTCTGATAGCTCACATTGAAGTTATCAATAATGTAAAGCTAATTGTAATGACTAATTACAAATTTTCCACAGTGTAGTTGGGTAAAAAGTTAAAGAGTACTAGGATCATTTTCATTTATCTACAAAACGTAAATTGACACTTGAACATTTAAATTATTGAGAAGCTAGTTGGCTGGGTAATTTTAAAAAATGACTGGGCATGAAAATGTATTTTGATACTCAGTGTTTAGAATATTTACACTTAAAAGGATTTCATCTTGTTTGAAGTTAGAGTGTTACTTTTCCACACATTCTATTACAATGAGTTTTGTGATCCATGACATATTAATGAAGTTGGACAGGAGGCGAAAATGTAAACTGGGAGCAAAAGATTAAATAAACCAAAATTACATTCCTCTATAGTCTTGCCCAAAGATGGCTAACCATTCCTGATGGGGTAGTTTTTATCCAAGAATGAGACACAAACCCTGACCACTTGAACCTCATTTGTGATGATCTCAGGTTCTGAGTCCCAAAACAGTATTATGCCTTTTGATGTCCCCACAAGGCATGAAACTTGCATTGTTTCCCTCCAAGTTAAAAAATAGAAATATGGCCTTTTCCCACTTTATTTATTTATTTTTTGTCTTTTTGAGACAGGATCTCACTATGCAGTTCAGGCTGGCTTTGAGCTCACTTTGTAGCCCAAGCTGGTCTTGAGCTCGCAATGATCCTCCTGCCCCAGCCTCCTAAGTGCTGGAAACTTTTCCCATTTTAGAGAGGAACATTATAAAAATGAAAAAATTGGGAAACATAACATTCAGGGTCATCATTACTATGTGATTGAGATTAAGTAACCAGTCTAGCCAAAGTGATGGTACTCAGCACCTGCGACCCTGTAACCTCAAGCATATCACGTCACTCCACCAGTAAAATGGGAACAATACCGTTCTCACTGGGTACAAGGTAGGAGCTGAAGATTGGGGGAGAATGCAAGCAAAATACCACAGAGCTTGCATAGCACATGGTAAATTATCAACAAATACTAACTCCTATACCCCATAAATAACAGTAATTATTAATATCGACAAACCCAGTTACTGATTCCTACGCTCATTTCAGTTTCTCATGATTTTCCTTCAGCGTGGAGCTGCAAAAGTTTCTTCATTCTTTGAAGATCACTGAACATCATCTCTAAATGTTCATCCTCATCACCTATTGCATGATTTTTTTTTTTTAATTTAAATTTTCAGAAAATTCCTACAGGCCGCTGGAAGGAAGCTACCATTCCAGGCCACTTAAACTCATACACCATCAAAGGCCTGACCCCAGGCATGGTGTACGAGGGCCAGCTCATCAGCTATCAGCAGTACGGCCACAGAGAGGTGACACGCTTCGACTTCACCACCAGCGCCAGCACTCCTGTGACCAGTACGTACCCGCCCTGCGCCCTGGGGTCAGCACCTGAGCTGCTCGGACTCGGGCTCCCCTCATGATGCCCTCGCCTTCTCAGTTCATTTTCTCCCATGAATGCACCTGCCTTTAAAAATGCGACCGCTCTGCAGATGAGGGTGGTGAGCATGGCAGATCGCTGAGGGCTTGTTTTCTTCTTTCTGATATGCTCTAGGCAACACTGTGACCGGAGAGTCAACACCACCTCCCCCGGTCGTGGCCACCTCGGAATCTGTGACTGAAATCACAGCCAGCAGCTTTGTGGTCTCTTGGGTCTCAGCTTCAGACACCGTATCAGGATTCCGGGTGGAGTATGAGCTGAGCGAGGAGGGAGACGAACCGCAGTACCTGGGTGAGCTGGATGTGTGGCTTGGGACAGGTTTGGAGGGGCTGATGGTGGAGGACAACCAGGCAGGTGGTCCCTGGAGCTAATCCACTGCCCCAGTGGGACACAGTTTCCTTGGTAAAAGGGAGGGAGGGCCTGACCCTTTATAGAACTGGTGGGTTCCCCTGGGCACCCTTGCCTTATCCTGCTCCGGATGTGAGATGCTCTATGCATTTACCTGGGCGCAGGCCCGTGTAACAAGCTACTCTGTCCGTGAAGCTAATTCCCAAGATGAGGAAGTACTGCTGATTGATAATAGCTTTTAAAGAAGCCTAGGACCTTCATGTATGCTTCTCGGATTCTCATGGTTTCAGGGTCTTTTAAATTTACTAGCTGGGCATGGTGGCACACTCCTGTAATCCCAGCACCCGGGAGGCTGAGACAGGAGGATTGTTACAAGTTCAAGACCAGCTTGGGCTACAAAGTGAGCCCAAGGCCTGCCTGAACTGCTTAGTGAGACCCTGCCTCAAAAAGAGAAAAAACAAAAACAAAAACAAAAACATAGTGAGATCAAGAGCAGTCTGAACTGTATAGCAAGAACCTGTTTAAAAAAAAAAAAAATTAGCCAGGCATGGTGGCTCACGCCTGTAATCCCAGCACTCAGGAGGCTGAGACAGGTGGATAGTTGTGAGTTCGAGACCAGCCTGGACTACAAAGTGAGCTCAAGGCCAGCCTGAACGGCATAGTGAGACCGTCTCAAAAACACCAGGGCTGGGGATCTAGCTCAGCGGTCTAAGCGCCTCCCCGGCAAGCGCAAGGTCATGAGTTCAATCCCCGGTGCTGCAAA
>RJWT010038637.1:0-12802 GCA_004365215.1 Cuniculus paca | reverse complement strand
CCTCAGTGGGCCAGCCCGGGCCAGCGTCCCAGTTCCCAAACCACTCCCTCCAGGCCTCACCTGCCTCCAGTGTCCACTCCAACTGGACACTCCTGTCCTTTGCCTAGGGAGCCCAGTGGGGAGCCCAGGGGGGGTGTTGCAGCTGCAGCTGGGCCAAGTTTCACATCCCTTCCCACTTGTCCTTCCCCTTCTCTGCATGGGCCCCCGGAACAGTGCTCACCCAGGAAGCTTTTGAGCAGACCTCAGCAGGATTAGCACAGGGGACGTCTGACAGGGCCACGGCTGCGGTGGGGGCAGGGCAGGGTGGCCAGCTGTGGAGGGGGAGCGGGTGGGGCTGTGGGATCCAGAGGCCAAAAGAACATCAAGGGCGGAAGGAATCACTTTCAAAATCAGTAACACGCAGACCTTGTGCACAGTTATGAAAGCAGCATGTGTTTGTTACCAAAAGTTTGGAAAATACAAAAATGGAAGAAGTACATTTTGGGAAGGAGAAAGGCGAACAGCGATTAATTTCCTCATCTGTGAATTGGGAACAACAGACCTCACCTTGTCGGTTTGCCTAATCTTCTAATGGCACACACATGCAAAACACTCGGTGAACACATGGTGAGCGCTTGGTCATCTGTCATCCCGAGATGACTACTGTTAATGTTTGCCTAGGTCACCCAGCCTTCCTCACTCTCACCTATGGGGAGCTCATTACCTGGAGGCACTTGCACTTCATCACAGCTTGTGTGGAGCCTGGGAACAGCTCTTTTCATTATATTGAGTGACTCTGTCTCCCCCAAACTGGAGACCAATGTGTGACCATATCTTTGCTTTTTCCCATGAGCCTCCCCCCACCCCACCCAAAGATTTTGCCTTTATCAACCAGTCTCAAATGAGAGGCCCAAAGACCCTCCTGCTACCCTCTCTTCCTCTCCAGGACCAGGATACTAGTAGAGCCAGCGTCTCAAGTTCCACCACACACAACTCACCATACAACTTGGACCTCAGTTCTCTCATCCGTAAAGTAGGGGCGATACCTAGTTTCCTCACTGGCCAGTTGTAGGATTATCGCAATTTATGAGGAAGTTCATACAGTCAGATAGCACACTGGGAAAAGTCATCACTATGAACAATGCCTCTGTGACCTTCAGTAAGTTGCTTAGCCTCTCTGAACCTCTCTTTCTCCATCTGCTAAGATGGAGAGCAAGTGGGAGGCAGGCAAGATGCCCAGTGACCTCCAACAACCCTTCTAGAGTTCATCTTCCATCGCATCAGCCCTGCTTCCCTTCAAGAAGAGTAGAAAACATAACATGTTGAGACCTGAAGTGTTGGCCTAACCTCTCTAATTTTATTAATGAAGGAACTAAGGACCAGACACAGAAAAACCTGCTCAAGGTCACACAGGAAGGGACAGATACAAAAAAAATTTCACATATACCTACATAGAGAGAAAGATAGAAGAGAGAGAAATTTGGCTAAAACAATCACAAGAATAATTCAGGAGTATTCCTATGACTGCTAAAGTTAAATACAAAGCAGGTTAATGTTCTACAGGGCAATGAGAACATGAAGCTGGAGTTATCATCTCTAACAGACAGAAATCATTTGCATCGCTATTAGACAAAAATAATTTGCAACTTATCAGTTTTCTCCCGGTTAACAGCTATCTTTACAGTCTGGGGCCTAATCAATAGTAAATAATAAGTCCAGCAAAGTGACATCCCCCCAGAGTGTCAGATGACCCTTAAGAGGGCTCATTAGATACAGCACAAACTTGACTTTGAAAGGACACCAGTTATCTATTTGCCTTATTTCCAAGTGTTGGATGATTTGACTTATCAGGCTGATGCAAGTATACAAACACTCCCCAGGAAGGAGACGCATCGATAGTAATGCACATATCATTAGTGTGGAAAGTAAGTGGGTCAGCAATGCCCTGTGAATGTCACAGGGACACCTTCTGCTCGTGGGTGGGGGCTGGGCACACTTTCCCATTTCTCTCCAGGACCAACTCCTAGAGGGGAGGTGGAGGGTGTAGGGATGGTAGGAAATCCTTAAACTGAATCACCATCCATAAGGTCCAGACTAAGAGTGGATTTGGGGGTCTAAGAAACAACCAAAATGTTATTATTTTAAATGATTTAGCTTCTTCATGGTAGTCACATCTGACTCAAGGATTGGTTTTCAAAATCAGCATATGAGGCAAATGTTGCATATAGAGTCAATTTTACCACTGGCTTGGAGGTGTGGCAAAGGGGTAGACTGCTTGCCTAGCATGGGTGAGGCCCTGGGTTCAATACCCAGTATGGGAAAAAAATGCCACTGTGGAAATAATCTTAGGACAGTGCCATGTTGGAGACCATATCACCATTTGCAGTAGTCTGATGCTGTCTCTTAGGCTATGACATTAGAATATACATCTTATTCTGCTGAGACCAGTTGGCTAATGTTAGTTTGACCCCTCCCCAGCACAGCCACAAAGGAATTAAATCTGTGAAGACAGAGACTCATTCAGTACAAAACTACTCAGGTCAACAAGGGACCCCCACGATCCTAGGTCAAGCTGGGGACAGCAGGTCTCTTCCTGGTCCTCGTTAATTCCAAAAATGGGCTCCTGGGAGGGTCTAAGTTGAGGGGTTCTATGCTTATCCTATTTTAATAGCTGTTTCTAGTTCTTTGAAACTTATTATGCCAAGTGCTGGTAGTCAAAGGTATATATGATGGGATCCTGAGGTTTTTCTAGCTCTTATTTTATTAAAAAAAATTGATGGGTCAAGGGGATCTATCTTAGTGGTACAGTATTTGCTTAGCATGCTCCCCTGGATTCCATCCCCAGTAGCACACACAGAAAGAAAGAGAGGAAGAGAGGAAGGGAGGAAGAATGAGAGAAGAAAGAAAGAAAGAAAGAAAAAGAAAGAAAGAAAGAAAGAAAGAAAGAAAGAAAGAAAGAAAGAAAGAAAGAAAGAAAGAAAGAAGAGAAATGGAGGTATAATTTCCATCCAGTAAACCCCGCAGGTCTCTGGGCCCAGCTGCTGGTCTCCGTGGGCACCTTGCCCCCCACTGCGTCTGATCAGTGTGTGGGCAGTGGCAGAGCCCGTCCTCCTCAGCAGTCCTCTCCTCTGCACCCCCATCCGCTGCTCTCTTTTTTTCGTCACTTCTGCTGCTTCTGCCTGTGCTGCGCTGGAACCGCATCTAAGTGGAATCAAACGGTGTTGTGATTTGGCCCCCGCTTGGCTTCCTCTGATGAGCTCGCTTGCGACACTGTCCGCATGGTTGTGTGTGTCGCTTTGGTGTGTACTGTGAGTGGCATTGCTTGTGCGCAAAGACCACCCTTGCTTGTCCAGCTACCTGGGGTAGAGAGCTGCTGAGAGCTCTGCGGTGCGAGTCCTCTGCCTGCCCTGCGCGCATCCGTGTGTGCACAGTTCTGCTGGGGCACTGCCACCATGAAGGATGCAGAGGGTCCATACCGACCCCCATCCCGGAAGGGCAGCAAGGCCTGTCTCCTTCCCCCGCCTGCCATTCAGTGGCCCATGGCATGGTGACTGTTGAGAAGTGTAGAAAAGAAAATGTAAAAAGAAGATGAGGCCAAAGCAGTTTCTTTAGGGGAGGAGAAATGGGAAGAAAGAAAGCCCTGCTCACCCTGTCTTGTTCAGGCTGGAGGGTGGCATCCTGGATGCCCAGCAGGAAGCGGCATGCCGGGCGGCACCAGGCCAGCTGCTCCGGGAGAAGTTCCCGACATCCATGTCTAGCTGGAAGCCACTAGGTGAGCCGGCAGGTGAGATGTGAAACGATTAAGAGTATCAGGAGAGTTTGGAGGGCAAACGGCTGTGGGCACCAGCATGGAGGAGATGCTCCTCCACCTCTCTCGGGCCAGCCCTGAGTCTCCAGGGCTTTCAGAGCCCCTCAGACTGAGAACGGGGCCCCTCGAGGGCTGGGATCACGCCAGCTCCTGAGAGTTACAGGAGTGGCAGAAGGAGCCCCATTGCAGAGCTGTCCCTCAACTGCCCATCATGGCTCCTGGAATCCCACCACCACCAGGGTGCTGGCACTCTAATGAGCCCCTTTTGCTGATCTGAGGCTCAGGAGGGTCAGTGGCTCACACAAAGCCACAGAGGCAGTGAGTGGTCTGGTTCTTTCCACCACGTTCAGCTGCCTCCCTGCCAGCGTTCCACAGGCAGCCCAGGAAAGGGGAGGGAGGGCAGGAATGCAAAGATGGCCTAGGACTGAGGCAGGATTTGCCAAACTCACACACTTCCCTCCCCATGCCAGACATTGTGTATATCTCTTCTTGCTATCGGGCAGTATTCGGGCTCATCCTCAAAGATGAGGAAACTGAGGCTCAGACAGGAGAAGTGACTGGCTCACTAGTCCAGGACACCAGCTTTAGTAAACAAAATGACATGCTGCTAGTTCAACAGGAATTACAGGAAAATAATGGCGTGCTTGGGACATACATATATTAATGCAATGATTTGCTCTGTATTTTCTCTGGCAACCTATGTAAATCACAGTCTGTGGGGGTGATTTAACCCCTTCTTGTGGCTCCTGGAAAGAGCTTTGGTATTGCTGGGGGATGAAGGCTGAAGGGTGAGGGTGGGGCTGCTCCTTTTTGCCTGCCGTGAAAATGTGAATCTCAACTCAGGACCAAGATCTCAGCTCCTGAGATTGGGCCAGGACACCTGTCCCATCTCCATGGCAGGCTAACTTCTAGGGTCTCTCTCTGCCCTGCATTTTCTATCAAGATTGATCACTGCGTGACTGGGTGTGGTGGCACACACCTGCAATCCCAGCACTCAGGAGGCTGAGGCAGGAGAATCGCCATGAGTTTGAATTCCAGTCTGTACTACAAAGTGAGACTCTGTGTCAAAAAAAAAAAATTGGTCACTGTGGGTTGGAGGAAGGGAACTTGGGTTCTATTCCCAACTCTTCTAAGCATCCTGAAAAAATCACCACCTGAGCCTCAGTTTCCCCATCTGTAAAGGAGGAGGATTGGACCAAAGCAGTGGTTCCCGGGAAGCTGGCCAGGAGTGACCCTGCTGAGTTGCACCCTACCTGCTGTGTGGGTTGGGTGGAAGGGGTATGCATTTTCACAGTTGCCCTAGGGGATCTAAAGCAGGCACCCCACTGCCCAGTAGTGATAAGATGTGCATAAAATGCCTGGCTTAGGGAGGTAAGTGTGTTAATTTGGCAAATCCTGCCTCTGGGGTTCTGTTAGTAATTTAGGGTCTCTCCAACCTTGGCGTGATGGCTGGGCCCTTCTGAACCTTGGGACATGATCTTTGAGCATTTGACTGGTAGGAAGAAAGTGCTGGAGGATTTAGCTTTGCCTTGACGGAGGCCAACAAGGCTGGGTTTGTAGGTTGGGTAGGAGGGAGGGAAATTCACCAGTCTCCACAGGGACTGAGACTATTTCCAACCTCAGAAGTCAGATACATTTCTATTTTTTTAATTTTGAAGGGAGTAAAACAAAACAATAAAATGGAACAAAACAAAACAGTGAGAACAATATTGGATTTCAAAAACAAGACAGAAGGAAATCCCCCATAGTTGCTATATTGCATATTGTTATCCTCTAAGCAGATGCTCAGACTACTGGGCTTTAGGCCTGCAAAGTCAATCAATCAATACAAGCATTAAATTGTTTTTGTACCTCAGTTGTTATCATCCCAGCCTGTGTTCCTCTGAATCAGCCAGTTGCCTACATGGGGGATGGGAGGGGGCTCTTCTTGTCTGCCAACCTTCACCAGCTGGCTCACGGGAAGGGTGGATTGGCTTTTTGGTTCTCTTCCCAGCCTGCACGGCTGCTTCTGGCTCATGGGAAGGGCAGGTTGGTTTCTTCGTTCTTCCAGATATATTTCTTACATCTAAGTAGAACTGTATTTTTCATGGCTCCTGCCTGGCTCATGAGTTTTCCCTGCAAGGGGAGTGGTGAAGCTGTTCTCAATTTACTGCTGGAGAAACTGAGGCTCAGAGAGGATGATGAGTTACCTGTATCACAGAGCAGAGCTGGTCCAGTCTCCAGGTCCATCCCTCCAGGTTGGTCCTGGAAGGAATCCTGTCCCAGCCCTTTGCCAGGGTCCCAGGTCCCAGATCCCCTTTCCATTAGGATTCTATTGTCCTCATCTCTGTCCTGCCAAACTCACTATGGGCCTTTGTCTAATGCTGCCCTGGCCCCAGGGCTAACCAACCTACTTCTCTTTCCAGGGCATACCCAGGGTCATGAGGCAACGCAGGGCAGAGCGGATTTTGACAGCAGGTCTTGCAGTGGACAAACTTGCTCTCATTTCTCCACCGGAGGAGCTGCTCTGGAATTTGGGCTAATGACAGCTGCTTCTGCCCTCCCTCCCCCTCTTCTCAGCCCTCTGCTGATTACAAATAAACACCCGGTCTATGCGGGAGAGTAATTAACTCTCCAATGTGGGGAGAACTAATCAGCCTGGAGTTTGCTGCAGGTGGGAAAAGCGAAGGCTTTTCCTAAGTAGTATGTATGCAAATGAGCCCGTAGTATGCAAAGGAGCCCGTGCAGCTCCAGGGAAGGGCTGTCAAAGCCGGAAGCGCTGGCAGTGGCAGGGGGACTGGCTCTAGGAATGGGGCTGGCTGTGAGTGTAGAGGTGTGGGCTTTGTCCTACAGACTTGGGGAGATGCTGGGGGGTCAGAATACAAGTAGGAGTGAGACTCACTTTTAGGCTACAGCGCACCTGCCATCCTTGTGTGGAGCATGAGGGAGGGTCGGGGGGAAATAGGCTCAGAATGTGAATGCCATTGTCCTCACCTCGGTGACCTTGGGTGGCCCCTTCACTTTCTAGAGCCTCAGTTTCCCCACTGTAACAAAGAGACACTAATGTCCATTTCAGGCTTGTACTGAGGGCTGGGCAGTAACATGGTCTGGCACTTAGTAGGTGTTCAGTACGTGGCAACTCTTCCTAGAAAGCATCCAGTTATGCCCATAGCACCCCATGGGGGGCCATGACCACTACATGGGTGTGGCCAGCTCTGCAACACTGATTTGAAAGGTTCCAGGAGTGGCCCATGGTATCCATCACTTCCCCTCCCCTGCGTGGCCTTGAATTCTGGATCTGTACTTGCATAAGGAAGGTGACTCTCGGGTTGGCACAAGGGCAGAATCATCCCTGACAGTGAGTGTGAGTCTGCTTAACAGCTTGCACCTTTTCTGGGTGCTGCAAAAGGGGCTACACAGAGTTAGAGGTGACCAGGCTTCAGGAGGCCTGTACCCTCAGATATCCCAACCTGCCCTCCTGGGGTCCCTTTTGTAGAAGCACCTGCCTTGGCTGGTCACTGCCCTCATCCCATGTCTCCCTAAAGCACGGGATGGGGCTGCAAAGAAGCGGTTATGCAGCAACTACCCGGGGTTATGAAAACAGTTTATATCTTGGCCAGAGTTTTGACATTTGTCAAAACTCACAACACATTTAAATTCAGAGCATTTTCATGTTTATAAATTTTACCTCTATGAAATATAAATAAAATGTAGGTATCTTCAGGGAGAATTCATATGCTAGTTTGATAATGATATCCAAATCTGTCATCAGCTCCTGCTTATTGGCCTCTGTGACAGGGTGCTCCCTACCTATGGAGCTAGGTCAGCACTTGCATGGCAACAGAACTGGGATGAAACCCAGATTCAACTCCAGAGTCCAAGACCTTGGCCTCTACGCCACTGACTCTCCCAGGATTTGCTATGGGAGAGAAAGGAGATGTGAAATGTGAAATGCTTGTCACACACAGTCTACAGACATTGCCAGCTCCTGTGCACCTGGAGACACGAGCTGTGCACATCTTCACCCCACCCCACAATCAAGTGGGGACCAAGCCCAGCGCTGTGCAATCACATGTGAGCAGAGGCGCAGCTGCAGTGCGCTCTCCAAGTGCTGCGGAGCTCCAGGAGTCCGTGTGTTCCCATGGCTGGAGCCTCAGCGTCCGCATGACCGGGCTCGCTGGCCGTCCGCGTGGAGAGCCATTCGGATTCCTACAGGCTGCGCAAAACCTTCCCTTGTCGGCAGGACTGAGGTCTGACTGTCACTGAGTCTCACTTAGCTTATTCTAACCCGTGTGGCTCAGGGCAGGATGAATTTAGAATGGACATTCCATCGTCCTCCTCCCCCTCCTCCCCCTCCTCACTTTCAGGCCTGTCATTGTCATTGGCAGCATTCTGAAAGAACCCCGCAGGGGCGCCGTCCCTGGCTGAGCCGGTGGAGCTGTCCAGGGTCCTGACCCCAACTCGCGCTCTCCAGCACTGCCCAGACATTTGTCAATTCTGTGCCGTTCCGCCTGGCCATGGAACTTTAAAATGACAGTCGCTCAGGCTCATCTCTGGAGACCTCGCACTCTATTTGGAGAGGAAGACACAGAAATAACTCCTGGATAGGCAGGTGACTTGCTGTGGGTCCCCCACTCCCAGCAGGAGGCAGAGCCGGTCTGTGCTTTGCAGGGAGATGTCTGCGAAGTGCAAAGAGCTGGCTGTGGATCCCCAGCTCCCTCTGCAGCTCATCTTTGGGCCTCAGTTTCCCGATTGCTGATGGCAATGGCAGTTTGTCATGCTTAAAGAACAGGCTGAGCCATGGGTTTTGCATTTTTCCTCTATTTAAATGTTCCTGAATGGCAGATGCGTCACTTTCAGACTACAGGAAAACAACAGGGGCTCCAGAACTGACAGCACTTTCTCCAGACTATGCACTGAGACAGGAGAGACCTGGAGACTGGGCTTAATAAGCAAGGCCATACAGCCATTTGGCTTTGAGCAAATGGCCTCACATCTCTAAGCCTCAGTTTTCATATCTGTAAAATGGGAGTGACAGTGCTCACAGATGCTAACCAAGGATAAGCAGTACAAATACCAACAGGCTTCCCTGAGGTTGGGACCAGGTGCTATAGTAGTCCTGGGCTCTATGTGCACACAGATGCTGCTGCAGCACAGGGATGACCGCTGGCCTCCAGAAACCTCTGCAGTTGGGCATGGACATTCCTGGACCTTCCTCAAAGCCTTCAGATTCCTTGTGGTATTTCTCTTCCAGGTCTTCCTTGAGAGCTGGTTTTGATGACAGAGGAGCTCTGTCTCCTCCCAGCTCTAGTCCCCAGAGCCCAGGTGTGTGCTGGCTAAGGTGACTTCCTGGGGCTGTGACCCTGTGGAAAGGGCTAAGTGGGGGTGCCACTCCACAGCACCCCTCTTTAGATCTCCACAGGAGGGGTGACCAGGTTATTTTGGCAATAAAAGTTTAATAAATTGAAAGGCATGGTTTTCATTCTGTGGGTAATTAGCTGCCGCTACCATGCTCCCTCCTAATTGTCTCTCTCACTCCAGACGGGAGGAGATCAATAGGAAGCGGCCGCTGTGCGGTGGAAGTCACAATTAATTAATTGTCAGCCATGTGTGTGTCTCCATCTTTGTCACATCAAAGGGCCAGTGTGGCAGCTGCCCACATCTTAGCAATGCAATGTGGGGCCAGCCCAGCCCAGGGCCCCAGATGCATGACCACAAACCACAGGGCTCTCTTCTCCCTCTGGCAGAGGAGGCTCAATAGAAGGGGTCTCCTGACAGCCAGCATCACCCTGCCACACCCATGCCACACAAACCTCACAGTAGCTTTTCTGCCTTGGACCTCCTTGCCCTGGTTCCCCCTTCCCATCCAGCCCATTCATCTCCACGTCCTCCACAGGGTCCAGTCTAACTGGCAACAGAGGGGAGGGAAGATCCTGAGGTGCTGGGAGTGCACCACATTATGAGGTGGGTGGTGATCTCATGAGTGTGCTCTTATGTGAAAGAGCTATTTCACTGCAAATTTACAGTCCATGCAAACAGCTAAACACATGCACGCACATCACTGCCTCCCCCATTCAGTGGTCAGCACTCACATGAATGTGCCAGGCATTGGATGATGAGGATCCATGGCCACCGAGGGACAGAGCCCTGAGCCTGTGTAGATATGTCTCTCCTGCTCTTCTCCATCAGCTTTGGAGATGCACAGTATCACCCTCCCATCTTACAGATGGGGAAACAGAGGTACAGAGGGGTGGGAAAGAGCTGAGGAGAGGAGAGTGGGGAAGGGGCTGTGTGTGCCAGGCATATTAGGTTGATGCTTTCAATGCCTCCCCATCTCCCTGGTGGCCAGCTGTGCACCTGTCTCACAAGCAGGGAGCTGAGACCCTGGGCTGAGGCCATACAGGCTGGGGCAGTGGGCCTGGGTTGGAACCGGTGGTCTCGCTCCACTGCTTCTCTGCAGAGGTGGGAAAGAAAAGAGGGACAGAGAGAAGGTAGAAGAGGTGAGATGGAGGAGTTGGATAGAGTGTGAGTGAATCCAGAATCCTCCTAGCAAGGTGTGCACATGAAATAGGTGAGCAAAAAGACACAGGGGTGTGGATGCATACACTCGTGCATGTGCGCACGCACGCACACAGTTTTTCTCTCTGTAAAGGGGACAGGAACCATCTGACCACAGGCTCCTGTGTCCCCCACACTGTCCAGCATGCAGAAAAGGCTCATTGAGCAGGCTGGGTCTTCTCTCTACCTCCATCATGGTGGGCAGGGCTGCACCGGGTTCCTGGTACCTGACCCGGGTCCTGTCCAGGTCCCTGGCCCTTCAGGTAGAGCTTGGTCAGGCCTACCTGTCCCTGGCTCAGGCTGGTGGTACTCCAGGTCCCCCTCATGCTCCAGCAGGCTCATAGTGGCCCCCCTGGTGATGGCAGGTTGACAAATATTGTAACAGCTTCTTCCTGGCCAGGGAGGCAGCGCCTGTCCTGTCTGCTGTTGCTCTGTGAGAACACAGCACGGGTCCAGCCTCCTGCTTGCAGCTGGGCATCAGGGGAGGCCACCTCCACGCTCCCACCACCGTCACTGCCTGTCACTGTGCCTTTGAAGTAGTGCCTGATTTTCCAGTCTGTCTGAAGTCTCTCACTGTTTATGCAGCAGCTGGTCCAGCAAGTCCCCCCGGCAGGCCTTTCCACAATGGTGCCAGCCACTGGGGACTTGGGGAGACAGCCACAGGGCCTCGGGTGGGGAGGGGTAGCAGGAGGAAGCCAAGATCCCATTCTGTCTTCAGGGTCTTCTAGTCAGAGTTTGCTTATTTTTTGTTTAAAAAGACAGAAAAGAAGTTTCTGAGTATCCCGATGTGCTATTTCACTTCAAAGAAAAAAGAAGAAAGAAGAAAAGAAAACCAAAAACAGAGGCCAAATGTAAAGCTCTTAAAAATGTTTTGGAATATTTTTACCACTGCAGCAGCCGTGGGTGGAAGGTGCTGGACTAGAAACCCTTTGCAGATGGATGGTGCTGGGCCTTGTGACCTTGGGCAAGTCACTTTGCTCTGGCAGTCGGATCCCTGATGAGGCTCCATGCTGCAAGATCAGCTCACAGGCTAAGCATTTGCCCCAGCATGATGCTTTTCAAGGAAGACAGTTTTCTGAAGCCCTGAAAATCAGAGCAAGGAAGAAGGGCCTCTGGGCATCAGCCAAGCAGCATGATCCTGTCAGACACAAATGCCTAAAATCTCCATTATAAGGGATCAGAGAGGTTAAGTGACTCACCCAAGGCGACACAGATAGGGAGGCCATGGTGGGTACAGGATGACTGCATCTGTATCGCTGGCAGCCCAACCAGGGGCCCGCTATCCTGCCTTACCATGCTGCAGGAGGAAGTCACCTCTCTGCGACCTACAGCTTTCAACTGAGGCTGTTGGGAGAGGACTTGAAGTGTGACCGCGCTGGCATCAAACTGAACTCAGTCCTACACCTGGCCTTCTGTTCATAGGACCATGACCAGTTGGTTTCATGTCTTCAAGCCTCAGTTTCCTTAACTGTGCAGTGGGGCTATTCCCTGTGTTTCACTCATGCAACTGTGAAGGTCAAGGATAGGATGACTGTGAGGTGCCCAGGCAAGCAAAGCACTCCTAGTGTGCTGGCATCAACTCTTCTGAGCCTTCAGCATGGGGCCGAGGCCTGTGTGCTGTCCCCATTAACCTCTTGGAGGCAGAGGGCACTCGGCCAGTCTCCCAGGCCTGGCTGTCACATTGCTGCTCTCATGCCGCACCCCCTCCCACAGGCAGCCCCTGCCAGGCTATGCACCAAACGTCAACTTCATGTCTCCGAGAGGCCATTGCTGATACTGACAAGGCCTCAAGTGGGTGTGGCAGGCAGGGAGTGGCCCAAGGACTGGCCCTGCCCTTTCTTGGCCTTCCTGTCATGTCTCTAGCTCCAGTTCTAGAAGGTGACCCCACTGGTGGCCCGGGGAACTGTCAGGCTAAAGCTGGTCTCAAAGGCTGAGGCAAGCAGGCAGGTGTCCCAGACTTGCTGTGCGACCTTGGGCCAGATACCTCCAGTTCCCACATTTGTGAAATGGGCTAACCACCCAGCTTTGCACCATGAGGAGGCAAATCTCCAGCAAGGCTAGACTTGGGAAGGCAGTAGGAGAATGGGGTTCCTTTGCCTGCTCAGCTCCCCTGCCCTAGGAACTGGAGCTGATAGAAGACAGGTGGGTGACCCCATGGCACTTGTACTCAACCTGGATGCCCAGCCCAGCAAACCCCAGAGCTACAAACCTGGAGATACCTTTGGCTCTCCATGAAGCTTGGTTTATTTCAATCACCCTTAGGGTGGGATTCTTTGGGTCTGGGCAGCCTTCCAGCTAAGAAGACTGGCAGCATTCATAGTCAATTAGTTGGTCAGTCTACAAACACTTGTCTAGCATTTACCACGTGGCAACCCCATGCTAGACACAGGACATTGGGAATGCCACTATTTATTCTGCAAACTACTAAGCACCTCCTTAGTTCCAGGCACTGTACCTAGAGCTGGGGACAAGGGGGTT
>RJWT010038636.1:0-12825 GCA_004365215.1 Cuniculus paca | reverse complement strand
GTTGGGTGAAGTCCTACAGCAATTCTTCTGTTTCCTCTTTGAAATGGGGACATTGAGACCTTGAGAGCAGAAAGGAGATGGCCCAAAACGTACACGGGGCACCATGTCGACAGCAGGCTGGGACTGGCTGTTTACAGCTTTACTCAGGGAACCCAGGCTTGCTTCCTAATAGCAGGGTGCCTAAAGTTAAAAAAAAAAAGCTATTTCCCCTTTAGGGTCCCTTGTGACACAATGTATCCCATAGACTGAGCAGGGGCTCTGCAGCACAAGTGATTCACATCATACGCTCTTACGTACATATCAGCTTCCCAGGCTCCGTGGGGAACTCGGTCTCTGCTTAGAACACAGCTGCTCTGCTATTCCACCACTGAAAGAGCTAAACCCCACCATCTTGTCAAGCAGCTATACGTGGAGAGGAAACTGAGGGGCTGAGGGACAATGGTCCGCTCACACCGAGGGCAACAGGAGTGTAAGAAAGAGGCCCAGGCCCCTGGAGGAGGAAAAATTGCAGGCAGGGCAAGGGCTTCGTCCTAGATAGCACAGTGCAGGTGCCTGGGCACCAGCAGGGAGCACTCAGGTGTGTCTGGGGAGAAGTCCCAGCCTGTGATGGAAGAGGGGACGGTGGCATAAAACACAGAAGCAACAGGAGCACAAGAGGAGACCCCCATTCTACTCCATCTCTGACCCTGGGATCCTGCTCCCGAGTGATGCGAAATGCTCAGACCCTGGATGCTGGGGAGATGCAGGCCCAGCACCCTCTTCCCCAGTGGAGACCCAGCCTGGGAAGAAACTGAGCATCACAGTTTCCAGTTCGGTTCCTGCTTGGCCACTACCTTGCTGTGTGGCCTAAAGCTGGTCCTTGCCCTCTCTGGGCCTCTAGGGTTGGTAAGGAAGGAGGGAGGTGTGGTGCAGTCTTTGCTCTGACAGGTCTGGTCAGCGGGTCTGGTGTGGCAGGAATGACAGATACTTTTCATGTAGCTGTGTGTTTCTGAACCACTTTTATGTGACTCTTCCTTTACAGCCAGAGGCATCCAGGTCTTAGGGAGGCACAGGATTGGGGATCAGTGGGACAAAAGGGAAGGATTGATGTTCAGCTTTTGACTGAAGAGGATCCTGCAGTCTTTAGCCAGATAATGGTCTTGAAAGGCAGGCTTTGTGGAGAAGGGAAAAGGCTAAGTCTCCAAAGTCCTCTTTGCATATCAAGAGCCCAGCCTGGCCACAGACTCAGAGATCACAGGAAGAGTGTGGAGAGGATGAAGGGATGAAGAGGGGGAAATTTCTACCAGACAAGGAGAGGGAGGGGAGCGGCTGCTGTCACAGGAGAAGGAAGATAGGTCTGAGAGGAGGGATGGGGAGGCTACGTGTCACTCCTGAGCTGGAACATCCACTCTGCTTGTTTCTGACATGGCAGAGAGAAGGACCGGTGGAGGTGGCAATCTGTAGATTCCGCAGCATCTGTAGATGGAAGTCTCCAGTTTGATGAGGTTGAGCTGGCGTTGGTGGCCACCCCACCTCAGAATCCCAGATCAAGAGATCAGCAGAGAGGTCAGCCTCTTGTGACCAAGACAACAGGGGCTCCCTGGGCCACAGCAGCGGAGGCTGACCCAGGTCCACTTGTGGGAACCAGTTCTGTTGCTGCAGAGTCAGGCTGCACAGTGGTCAGCATCAAGAGAAGTAGGAAGAGGTGCTTTGAATGGGTGGAGTGAGGACCAGGTGTGTGGCACAGAGATAGGTGACCTCACTTCCAGAAAGCTCCGTCAGCCTCCACCACCTGCCGCCATGTTTGGAAGGAGAAGTGGATGGGAGCAAGACCATGAAACACTGAGCTGACTGTCAGAAGCCAGGACAGACAGCAGGGGACAGAGTCATGTTGGCCAAGTAAGAACAGCCCTCTCCCCGTACACCAGCTCAGGACATATGCAAGAGGTGTGAGGGTGCTGTGGGCGTTCTCTCCACACACCTGGATTTTAGTGAGTGCTTCTGAGCTCCCTTCACCTTGGTACTTGTCTTTGCCTCCTCTTGGGTCAAGTTTTGCTTTGCCAAGTATGTATGTGCAAGGAGGTTGCCCATGAGAGTAGGCAGCCCCGTCTCTTAGGAAGACATTTATGTTGTATTTTTCCATAGTGTTAGGGATGGTTATACCTATTTGGGACCACTGAGGCTCAGAGAGGGTGTATTAGTTAGGATTCCCTAGAGGAATAGAACTGACATAAAATATATGTAGAATTATACAAAGGAATTTGTTAGGTAGGGTGCAGGGTCAGAGGCATAAGAGTCACACTGGCCATCTATGGTATCAGAGGGAGAAGAATCCAAAATGGCCCTCTGAGTGCTGAAAAGTGAGAGGATCCAGCAGCTGTCAAATGTCAAAGGCCTGGAAGCTCACTGTAGAATCGCTGGTGTGAGTCTGCGATGGAAGGCCGAAGAGTCTGCACTGGAAGGCTGGAGAAACTAGAGACCAGCGTCCAAAGATAGTGGTGAAGATTGGAGCTCTTCCAAAACAGGAATACTTTCTTCTTCTTTCCCATTTTATTCTACCCAGGCTACAAGCCTATTGGTTGTTGTCCTCCACATCCAGGGTGGACCTTTCCTTTATTTGCTGGCCTACATGTCAATCATCCCCAGACACACCCACGATTTACTAATCTGCTAGGTCTAAATCAGGTTGACATATCGCAATGGTCACAGAGGGTAAGCAGCTTTTCAGTGTCACACAGCATGTTAGGAACAGAGCTGGAATTTGAATTTGGATCCCGAGGCTCCAAAAGTTACGTGTTGCTGGCTTGCACAGGCACTCTGGGGAGCACCATGACCAGATGATTGATGGCGGTGGTTAGCAGGTCATGATCTCCGTGGGTGTCCTTCCGGTATGTGACAGGCGGCATCCCTGGTGATTGGTGCAGGGCCAAGTGGAGCTGCATGCTGCCCCCAGGCATGCATCGTGGTGCCTGCGGTGCCACTGCTCTTCCTACGGTGCCAAAGGAGGCTCAGATGACAAGTTTCAAATGCGCCTGGCAAATTGATGCGCATGACAGAATTGTGCACCTTGCTCCAATTAGGCTGCTGGAAGAGAGGAGCCCCACGATTACCCGTCTTTATCAAGCTCAGAGGGAAGTGGGAATGGTCCAACCTCTGACCTACTCCCGCCTCCACAGGTAGAAGGTCCCCAGGCCCTGGGGACAAACAGGGTGGGGTTCTTTCAGCTCTGTAGGCCAGCTCAAAGGTCTCCTCAGCTTCTTCCTATGGAAAGGTCTCATTTCACAGCAAAACCAAGGACATCTGGAACTCTGCACAACCCCTCTGTGTGCTTGACACCTAACTGGGGTGTTTCGCTCGTCCCCAGCATGAGTCACAAAGGAGATATCAATTAGTCTTCCAAACGAGGGCTGACCCAAGTGCCCCACACCCTCCCAAGTCTCCCTGGAGCCCTCAGGGTAACTCGATGCCTCCCTTCACACCCCCTCTCCTTGCCCTCTGTGAGGCCTGACCATCCTGGGAGTTGAGCTGTCCCTCTCTTTGTTTGGACTGTGTGCATTGCCAAGGCCAAGGTCATTCTTGACTTTTACTGGTGCATCCAGCACTCAGGAGAGAACCTCCAGGAGGGTCTCTGCCATTTGTGTTGACCTGTGAGTGCATCTCACAGGACACTAAAGGTCCATGAGGGCCTCAGATGCAGCAGAATAAACCTGCAGTGACTGACAGAGGGAAGGAGCCAATTGTGTGCCATGCAACAAACGAGACATTGTCTCTAGCTCACAGACCTGGAAGGTGGTGTGACCTGTGTAGTAAAAGCAGAGCCCGTGTGGGGTCCTGTGTGGAGCCTGTTCCTGGTAGGAATGCGGAAAGTTTTTCTGGAGTACTTGGTACTTGGAGTGAGCCTTAAAGGGTGAAGGGGGGAGCCAGGAGGGAGAGGAGAATGGGCAAGTTGACCTGTGGGAAGGTCCAGGGGTGGGAAAGCTTGCTGGAGCCACAGGGAACTGTGGGGGAAAGGACAGAGACAGAGGATAGATCGGGAAGGGCCTTGAGGGTAAAGGGCAGAGGAGACCGTGGGGCAGGGACTTGCGAGTGCTCTGAGGGCCTGGCAGAATGAGACTAAGGGTATTGAATCCAGGGTCAAGGAGGCGCCAGAAGCTGCAGGATGTCAGGTTGTGACCCGGGCTGGCTTGGGCCCAGTCTGCTTCGTCAGCTCCAGACGGCACGCTCCTGGGGCTCTGCCACAGCCTACCAGCTCCGGTGGCACCGCACAGGAGGAAGCAATCAAGGTCTGCAGAGTTTCCTCTGGTCCTTCCTGTCACCTCGGGTCAGCTTTCCCCAGCAGGGTAGCTGCATGGGGCTATGCTGTTCTGGCCAGGGGCTGCTTTGCTTGGTGGAGCTGGGGGAAAGAGCTCAGCAGAGAGTAGGCTGGGGGCCAGGAGGTGTGAGACACCAGCCCGTGGGCCGACAGTGCCCAAAGGACAGAGCTAGGCTTTGGCTGTGGGGCTCTTTGAGGCCACTGTGTGACCACACCAACATCTCTGACCCTGCCCCAAAGGACCAGGTGGACACATGCCCTTCTAGCCTGGTGACAGACACTGAAGGCAAATATTGTCCCAACAGGTGAGTCCAGGGCACATAAAGTAAGAGGAGGCAGGAGGGCTTGGGAGAAAGTACTGAAAATCCTCCTCAGGCAGTCTGACCTTTGGGGCCTTGGAGTAAGTGCCCTTTAGATAATAAATGACAGTGCTTTGTGTTTTAATATGGATGAATGTCTATAATCCCCTCCAAATCATCCACCCCTACATCTCTCACTCCATCTATTCATTCGTCCATCCGCTCATCCCTCCATTTAGCCCCTGTCCCATGAAAATCTGTCTACTGATTTATTATCATCCCATCTCCCGTCTACCTATCCTTTCATCTGTGTATCCACCCACATACACTGGTTAATTCAGTGGCCCAAATGATGACCTTTGTGGGCCTAGGTGCTCTCATTGTTTTTGTTCTGTGGTACTCAGGAAGTCAGGCTTTGGCCCTCTTTCTCCTCATGGTTGCAAAATGGCTGCAATGTCTCTATGCATGCCATCCTCCCACATCAGTGTCAAAGGCCAAAAGAAAGAAAGTGCTCTGTTCCTGTTCCTTTAATGAGAAATCTTCTTGGAGAGACCCTATTAGACGTCCCCTTATATCTCCTGGGCCAGAATCACACCACATGGCTGTTTGTGAACAACTCTCTAGCAAGGAAATCTGTCATCATGGTGGCCTCAAACTAAACAAGATGCACTGGCTGGGGAGGGGCCCTATCACCTCCTAAGCTGCTGAGATTGAAAAAAATCAGGACTCATTTAGCAAGGAAGAAGGCAGGGGAAGAAGGAGGCAGCTGTTGAGTAGGCAAATGTGTCAGGCACTCCATCCATCTTTCCATTCATTCCCGGCTGCACAGTGATGCATCCATCCATAGATCCCTCATTTATCCATCTGCGAGTCCATCCATTTATCAAACATTTATTGATGCCCACTGTGAGCCAGGCCCCACGCTCCCCTTCTGGTGAGAACTCAGAAGAAAAAGATCTCGTTAGGGAGAAATATGGAATTTCCCATAATGCCCCTGATAACTGCTTTATTTAGCCACAGTAAGAATAATATCTGAGGCTCGCGCTGTGCGTTGCAGTTTGCAAAGCTCTCGCAGGACCACTCCTTCATTCCACACACGTTTAGCAGGCATCTGCCGCATGCCAGGCTCAGCCTTTTAGTTTTACAAAGTGCTTTTTCCTGCGTTTGTCAGCGAGAGCCTCTCCAAAGTCAGGGGCCACCTGTGCTCTGGAGGCAGGAGTGGCGCCTCCCTGGGGCTTCTTCCAGAGCCACAGCAGCCCTCGGAGATCAGGGCTGTTGCAGGCTCCTCCTGGGAAAGGAGAATGTGTTTTCCAGAGCAGGGCAGGACCCGTCTAGGCTGGCGGCTGTGCGATGGCTGCAGAGCTCATGATTGGGCGTTCGGAGTAGGGGCAGGGTGTCATGGTCCACGTGCTGCAATGACATTGCCACTTTGCTTAGCACATAGGGCATATTCATCAGTCACAAGGGCCCTGACCTTTTTTTTTTTCTTTTGCCAAACCAAGTAGTGTCTCTTGACATAGTCCTTGACATACATGCCCTATTCAGTTAGGCCCCCTAGCCTGTTACTGGTGTGTGCAACCTGTTAGGCCATCCAATTTCACCTTGACCTCCCTCCATCAAAACTGCTTGTCACCCTGAATCCGTGTCCTGGGACCCCTCTGCTCAGAGGGTGTCAGGGAACTGTGACAGCCACTCTTTCCACTCAGATGTTAGCTAGAAAATGGGCCTCACCTCCCAGTGCTCGAAGTCCAGGCCTCCTGGATGGGAAGAAAGGCCACTGAGACATAGGAGGACACTAGGTTTTCTGAACATTCCTGTCTTTAATGTCCCTTTAAGTTGAAATTGTTGGTTTAGAGAGGGATGTCATAAATCAAATGACAAGGAGCTAGCTGCATGTGTGGCTTAGACTCCTACATCCCCAGGGTCTGGATTTCATCAAGCCCAGGGCCTCAGAAGTCCCCACAGTCAGGGGTCAGAGTCCTCTACTTTCACAGAATGGCCTCATCCTGGTGATGGTCAGAAGCCCGCGTATGTGTCCTCTCTGGTTCTGTTTTCAATGATGTCACCGTGACAACTTGAAATCAGCTGTGTGTGTTTACACTGTGGAAATCGACAAGCACTACTGTCAGCAGCTTCCTCTGGCCAAGGGCCCCCCTTGGTCATTTACCAGCACACACAGGCTCAGGGACCTCCAGAGTCAGGGTGGCCCTGGTCGTGGGTTTTCCAGATCTTATGATGAAAAAATTTCTAGATTTTTGGCCACTGTATTTTCTAGAGTCCTGGGCAGAGTGTTTATCATAGTCATAGAGTATTTTCTATAGTTTAGGATGGAGCATTTCCCGAGCTAAGACCTAGGAACGAAAATCTGCAGAACTGAAATTGAGAATTTTCTTGACTAGAAATAGATTTTTTTCCCTCCCAATTTGGTCATAGACTTTTCCAGAAGTAGGCAAAGAATGTCTTCAAGATGGAGAACCATATGTCAGTCCAGGGTAGAGAATGGCGACTGCTTCAAAGTCCATAGATGTTGGCACCCGGGCTGCTCCACACCCCAGGTCCTCTGCACACACTGAGACCCCCAAAGCCCCTCTCCTTGATTGCAACTCCAAGGAGGATGACAAATTTCATCAGCATGTCAGCCACATAAATCAGCCCAAGAAGACGCTCAAGTTCTAAGCCTTCATATCAAAGAGAAAATTCAGTCATTTTACTGCTGTGGAAAAAAATCTCAAATCAAGTTACATCTCCCTGCAGGTGCCAAAAAGGCCTCACGGTTTCTCTAGTCAACTGGTGTTAACCCATCCCGTCCCATTGTCACAGGGGACCTCTCTGCAACCTGCACGTGTGCCCTCAGTAAACAGCGCCGGGCAGACCTAGATATGGGCACAAACAAGGCCTTGCACAGCATCAGAAGTGTCGAACACCTGGGCAGGCTGCTTAGCCAGTTGGACTTCTGGTTTCTCCTTGACAAAGGGCAGTGATACCGCCCTGTGTGGGGTGCTTCCTGGCTTGGCACCCAGGAGGTAGAAACCGTCCAGTAACAGCAGGATACCATGGAGGAGAAGCCAGCTCTAACCTTTTGTGGCTGGCAGGGCCTACTGGGGATACCTTCAAAGGGCTCTCTCTTCCTCCTCTGGTCCCCAAGTTTCGCAATGTAAAATCATGGATTCAAAGAGACAATGACAACTAATGTCCCCATCAGCTCTGATGCGTATTAACCTCCTCTGAACTGAGGCTTGACTTTCACAAAGCTGCCCTAAAGCTGTTCTTGGAGCAGGAAGAGCTGAATCATTTCCCAGGGCTTGTAATGACATTAAACAAAATCTTCCCTTAGGGTGAGGTAGTTACAAAGGGGAAAAGCCTACAGCACCCAGGCGCTTATTTTATTGTCCCAGCTTCTGTCCCACCATGGTGGCCCCTGACTGAGGCAGGGTTAGAGGTTCTGACAGCATAAACATGGTGACTTGGCTAAGGAACCAGGAATGGAAGGTATCTCCTGGTGACTCAGTTGTCCTCCCTAGAAATTTCCCTATAAGTACAAAGCTAAGAAACACACAGAGGAGAAGCTAGAATTTTCTGTAATGCCTAATTCACATTTTCCTGAATGTATTTAAGGCTTAGGTTGTGATTTACTTTGTGAGGAATATTAGGTTATTAAATTCATATAATTGATGCAGTGATGATAAAAATTAACACTGCGAAGAGCTAGGCATGGTGGTGCACTTCTGTAATCCCAGCACTCGGGAGGCTGAGGCAGGAGGGTTGTTGCGAGTTTGAGACCAGCCTGTACTACAAAGTGAGCTCAAGGCCAGCCTGACCTACATAGTGAGACCCTGTCTCAAAAAAACAAAAAACAAAAAACAAAAAACAAAAAAAACTAAACACTGCGGTGAAATTGTATCATTTTGAACCCTTTATTTTTCAAATCTGTGCAGTGAAGTTTTGGTTTAGCACTCTGAATTTGGAGAAAGAAGGGATATTGCAGCAAGAAGACAGAAAGGCTGTGCCCCTGGGGAAATGTGGCTTCTCCGTGTGCTGGGTCTGTTGCTAAAGATACCTTGCAATTCTGGCGGCCTGGTGGAGCCCATGTGGTTTTTTCCATTCACCCAAACTCCAACCAATAAATAAGACTCAGATATTTTAAAACCACCGTGAAACACCTGCGGCACAACTTTCAAGGGTTCCTGACTAAAATAAAGCACTTTAAATGAAAAAAGAAAAAGAAAGAAAGAAAGAAATGTTGCGCTTCGGTCATTGGATTGAGCAGTCAGTGGGGAGGTTTATGTGCATGGACATTTTCAGGTACAAGACACGAAGGGAGCTTCCGTCCCCGCACAGTTATTTACCGTGTGCTGCACCGTAAATAACCAGCTAGATCAATAGACGAAGGATGCCAAGGAATCCATCAGAATTCAACTGGCCGGGAGTGCCCACAGGTACTGGTAGGAGCGAGAAAAATGCGTGGAAATAAGCCAAACCTGATCCCAGGCTAGGATGTGTGATGGTGCACGTCTATAATCACAGTTATTTGGGAAGCTAAGGCAGGAAGATGGCAAGTTTTAAACCAACTTGGGCTGCAGAGTGAATTTAAAGTTAGCCTGGACTACATGGACGCTGTCTCAAAATGGAGGGGGGCGGGGCTCGGTGCGAGGCTTAGCAGGAGAGCCCTCGCTTAGCATGAGCGAGGCCCTGGGTTCAATCCCCATTACTGCCAAGTTAACAAACCCAACAAACCACCCCTGGGGAAAACACTACACCTTCGCCTGTAGCCTGAGCTGCGCCCTTTACATGGACAACTGCAGCGCCAATTCTCCCAGCAGGAGCGTGTGTGTATTACTACTGCACTTTTAGAAATTTAGTATCCTTGGAACAATTTTTTTTTTTGTGGTGAGCCATTCAGATGTGAGAATTCAGCTAGAGAGGGATAAATATGATTACTTACCTTTCAATCAATACTTAATTTCTTAAAGCTATAGATCTTAACCCTAGTTCTTGGTTCCCTTTTACTCTTGACTTACGGATCTTGATATTTTATTTATGAACTTAGTAATTTTTATATAAGATCACATTTACTTCCTCATCGATTCACATTCAATTAAGTCATAAATTCAACAGATTAAATTCCCATAAACTTTTAACACCATTTAAACATTTAATTAAGCAAATTCCTTTTGATATTTCAAACTACAATTACAAATTTAATTTATCCAATTCAAACACTTCAAACACCTGACAAGGGAGACTTACAAATACGATGAACAAATTATTCCCCAGCACTTAAGCAACTTCTGTAAATCTAATCAGACATAAAATTAGTTGCTCAGCTTTTGTTTTAAATATAAAAAGGTAGCAGAAAATGCATAAACAAGACAATGATTATAAGAATTCTTGCCACAGCCAGGGATTTAGCTCAGTGGCCTAAGTGCCTGCCTGGCAAGTGTGGGGTTGTGAGTTCAATCCCTGGTGCCGGAAAAGAAAAAAAAAATTGATGCGGTGGTGGTACATGTGTATGGGTTACAATGTGAGGTTTTGATACGTGTGTATACCTTGTAATGATAAAATCAGGGAAACTAACACATCCATCACCTCAAGCATTTATTGTTTCTTTGAGGTGAAACATAAAAAATTCTCTTCTAGCTATTTTGCCTGTTCTACTCTTGATGAATATTTAGCTTGCTCGAATTTTCAGCTGTTTATTAACAGTTTTTCTACACTCTAAAAATATTCTTGCATATTGCTCCAAGACACATAGGCATGGAT
This sequence comes from Cuniculus paca, assembly GCA_004365215.1. Classification (NCBI taxonomy): domain Eukaryota; kingdom Metazoa; phylum Chordata; class Mammalia; order Rodentia; family Cuniculidae; genus Cuniculus; species Cuniculus paca. Next base: position 2,475 of record RJWT010038636.1, on the reverse strand, counting down.
TTGCTTGAGGTTTATACCAAGGACTATTATTATTGGTCATAGAAAGCTTCCAATTTTTCTAGAAAAAGCTAAACTATTTTCCAAAGTGATTGTGATTGTAACAATATTTTTTCTTCAGTTCTGTGTTCATAAGCTCTATTTGTTTAGAGATTTTCTCATCTCACCTAAAGTGTTAAATTTATGGACATAAACTTTTCTTTTTTGGGGGAGTGGTGGTGCTGGGAATCAAACCCAGGGTCTCGCCCATGCTAGGCAAATGCTCTGCCCCTGAGCTACAATACCAGGTCATGTTCTCTTCTTTTTGACATCCTGTGGCATTGGCAGCAATGTCCTGTCTCTTATTTTCGGTATTGTGCCTGCTCTTTATAATTCTTGCCCAGTGTCACCAGGACAAAAGTGGTCTCTGTGATCACTTTCCTCCCTGGGTGGGCATACATTTCCTTCCAACTTGCCCAGCTAGTTCTTACAACCTTCATTTCTTTAAAGAAGTTTTAAGTTTCTATCACACATGTCTATTTTCAATGGGAGGGCTAGTCTCAAAAGCCCTCTGTGTCTGGAAGCCTGTGGGTGTCCGCAGTTCCCGTCTTTCCCTCACGTCCGGCCTGCAGTGCATCTGTGGACGAGTTCACTCAGCTCCACCTCTAACGCAGAGCCCAGCTGCAACCGCTCCTCTCCAGCTATCATCCTGGAACACAGCATTTCTCCAGTGCCATCTTGACCCAGTTTTGAGACCTGGGCTAAAAACTCTCAACTCCCCTTTGTGGATCCTTTGCTGAGCCCGCACCCCAGCTGCTTTCCTTCTTGGACTCTGACACTGCTGGGTTGTAACAACACACCTGGCTTCCATAGGCCCTTGTGCTGAACACTGAGGGGGACCCCCTTCTTTGTGGGGCCTTTGAAAGTCATTCACACTTTCCAACTCACAGGAAGCCCCCAAACCTATCTAATCCCACCCAGCCTGCCCTGCGTCGTCAGCTGCCTTCTTGACTCCAGCTTGCTGTCATTCTTTCCTCGCTGCAGCTCCCCCAGTGGCCCTGCATGGCCACCTTCTCCCACTGAGTTTTGTTTTCTGAGATGAGGTCTCACCATGTAGTTTGGATGGCCTTGAACTCTTGAGCTCACTACATAATCCAATCTGGCTTCCAACTCGTGGCAATCCTCCTGGCCTCAACTTCATGAGTGCTGGGATTACAGCCATGCACCATCATGCCTGGCACCCTTCTCCCATTTAATGCTGTAAGCAAGAAAGATTTCTGCTTTTATACCAGCTGGAAGTCATTGTGTCATGCCCTAATGTCAGAACCTAGTATTAAAACAGTAAACCTCTCTCCACCAGCACCAGTCTCTTCCATCTCAGTTTGAAGTCTTCAAATAGCCCCCAGCTCTCTCCTGGCTCTACCTTCCACCCTGAAAGACATAAGTGAGATTCCTTCCCTTCCCATATAGGATCCTCTTATCACTGAAACCAGGCTGAAGCTTGGCTTCTTTATTATGGCTTAAAAGGCCCCATAGGGCTTTGTTCCTGCTGAGCTCTTGATCCCACCCACTATTCCACTCTTTAAATCTTTTATTCCTAGTTATTAGAATTCCTGGCACACAGTGCTGGGAATGTAGCACAGTGGTAGAACACTTGCTTAATGTGCAGGAGACTCTATGTTGAAGGCCCTGGCCCTGAGGAGGAGAAGGAGGAAGAGGAGGAGGAGGAAAAGCAAAGGGAGGGGGAGGAGGATGAGAATGAGAGGGAGGAGGAGGGGAGGAGGAGGAGAAAGAGAAGAAGAGGAGTACAAGGAAGAGGGAACTGGGAAGAAGAAGAAGGAGAAGAAGAAGAAGAAGGGGAAGAAGAAGAAGAAGAAGAAGAAGGTTAAAAGGGAGGAGAAGAAAGAAAGGAGGAGGAGGAAGAAAGAGGAGGAGGAGGAAAAATATCTGGTGCATAGTATGCATTCATGTATCCTCAATAAGTGTATTCCTCAGTATGGAGTCAGGAAAATCCACACTGCCCTAGGTACTTCAAACAGAGAGAGATTGAATTCAGGGAACTGGCTACAGGCCTGCTTGAAGGACTAGCAGGATAGATAGGTGTGTGATGTCACTTGGAGCTCATGAGGCTTTCCCCACCACTGCTGCTGGACTATCACTGCCATTCATCAGAGAGGAGCACAGCCTCCCTCTGGTGCCATTTCTGGATGCTGAATTATTTTTCTCCTTTCTGCCACTTCATCTTGGGATACTTCCCATTGTTAGAAGCCAACTGGAACCTAACTCTAAGAGTTTCTGGGAGATGTAATTTTTAAGCTTCCAGCTCCGGTGCTTCCAGGAAGAACACAAAAGTGCAGGACTGTAGCCGAGTGTTCGGCACAGTAAGGAAGGCCTGTGAGTGGCCGAGACTGCAAACCTCAGAGCACTTCTGCCCTGAGCTTCCCCTTCTGCCTTGGCCCCACCTGTCCATAAAGATGCTGGGTGAGGGCCCATCAGTGT
>RJWT010038635.1:0-12824 GCA_004365215.1 Cuniculus paca | reverse complement strand
GCTACGCTGCAGTGCAGCTTCCTGCATTTATGCCTGTGCTTGCTACGTGGGAAATCATAATCCTAGCAGCTAAAACTCAAGAATGCCTGGATGATACTGTAGCTCAAACTGAGGTCTTGTAGGAGCTGTGAGATACAAAGATAGATGAAACAAATGGAAAGGATGAGATAAATAGGTCAACCTGCTTGTAAAAATAGCCTTGGCTGAGTTACATAGGTGGGTATTTTTATGAAAGTTCTGAAACCAAGACAGGGAGTGGGATAAATTTACTGAGCCATAATATTTATTCATCTTGGAAAAAGAAGTCATAGCTTGTCGCCTCATTGGACTGTATCAAATAAGATGACAATTGCCAGTTGCTGACTATCAAGTAAGATTTCATGATTTGTGAAAGCAGAAAATAGTTAATAGTCTTAGAACATAAAGAATGTTACTAAGTAATAAAAAATAGATGAATAGCCAGTATAAAATAGGCAGAAGATATAAAGAGGGTTAAAGACAAAAACTAGAGGTAAACAACAATTTATGAAGTGTTCAATACCACTAGTAGTCAAATAAATGTAAGCTAAGGCAAAAATAAGTATCAATTTGATCTGTCAGACAAGATTTAAAAAGTGGTAATTCTCAATGTTGTATGAGTAGGGGTAATCGAGTACTCTGATTACTAGGAGTGTAAGTTTCAATTGCTAGAGCCTTTTTTCAAGGATGATTTGGCAGTAATTATTAAGATTTTTATGCACATACTACTTTATCCTTAAAATTTTGCTTCTAGGAATCTATCCGACATAAATACTATCTAGGTGCATAAAGCTATATATGTAAGAAAGTTCATAGCAGCAGTATTTGTAAAGGGGAAAAATTCATAAAACAATATGAATGTCTATTAATGGTTTCATCCACCCCTTAGTGTGTTGTGCAGAGATTAAGATGAAGGAAGTAGATCTCTAAGTTGACATGTAAAGATTTCCAAGATGTGTTCACAAGTGAAAAAGAACTTGTAGAAAATAGCTTACAGTGTGACTCTACTGATGTTTACAAATACCCAAAACTAGGTATGTAGGTATGTAGTTCATTTAAAGGTCCCAGTAAATACATTCTAAATGCTAGCAGGGTTATTCCTGGGGAGGGATGTGGGTAATGGGACATGAAATGAAGGTAGAACAGTAGTTACTTTTTGCACTTCTATACTTACGTTTTATCAAAAAAATAAACTTTATGTATGATTAGGAGTTATTTAAAAAGTGCAAACACACCACTGAAATTATTCATAAAAGATGTAGAATATTGCCTAGCATGGAGAAGTTCTATATAAATGTGTGTTGAATAAAATAAGCAGATCCTAATAATAGGGCTATATCCTAAGAGTATAATCATATGTGCAGATTTAATTGCAAGGATATTTAACCCCAGGATTGTTAATATAGAGTTGGAAACAACTTAAATGTCCAACAGTATATGATTGACTAAGTAAACTATTAATTTATACATATGGAATAGTTACAGTAATTTTGAACAGCTTTATTTAAGAGGTATATTTTACATATCATAAAATTTACCTATTTCATGTGGATGATTCAATTGATTTTAGTAATTTTATGAGTAGTGAAATCATCACCATAAATCAGCTTTAGAACATTCCTCCAACAAGATCCCCATGCCCACTTATAATTAATCCTGCTACCACTGCTAGTCTAAGCAATTACTAATCTACTTTATGAATTTTCTTTTTCTGAACCATGCAATGAGATATTTTATAGCCATAGAGATTGATCACTAATAAATGATAACAGATCATAAAAAGTAGAAAAATATGATAAAATATTATGTATAGAATTAACCTATTTGACCGAGAGATGGAGGGGAGGAAGGAGGAGACATAAAAAGAATTCACACGTGTTATAAGCAATGTACTAAGTCTCCACAATCAAAGTAATCATTATGTACTGAAAATATGTACTAACAACCATAAATTTTTTAAAAATTTAAAAGAGGAAAATAGGAAAAAAAGAATTAGCCTACTTGGGTTTATGTGAAAGGAAAAAAAGAAGGAAACCTTGAATATGATATTCCAAAACTTTAATAATTCTTATGCCTAGGTAGTAAAAATATGGGTACCTTTTTTCTTTCAAAATTTTATTGCCATAAAAAATTACATATTACCCTAGAATGGCTCCTGCAATGGATTCATTAGGATTTTCCTATCAAATGACTATCTGCAAATTAGAGTGGTAATTTAGAACTTCCTGCAGATATAAGATGATTATTTCTTTAAAGTTATGGAAATGGGACCAAATAGTAATAAGGTTATTATTACCTATGATGACTAGGGCCTGCATGATTCAGGTGGTCAGTAGACCAGAACCTCTAAAACATCAGAAAGGATAAGTGTTGATGCCACCAGTCTGCTTGTTAGGAACTGGGCTCAGCCTATGTGCCCTTGGATAAGTGTGGCCGCCTGGAGATATTTTAGCCAGCACTAGCTTGTAGGAGAGAGGCGAGAATACTGGAAGGGAGATCACGCCAGTCACCCATGGGCCCCAGCTTCAACAGCAGGCCTAAGAGCAGAAACACCTACTACCCTGCTCCGCAGGGAAAACCAAAGAAGACTGATGAGGGCATCTAAGCAGGAGGACCAGAATCTGTAAAGCCTCACACCTTTGAGTGTGTTCTGCCCTGGATTTGGGCCAGGAAGGAGCTCAGGTCAGGGTGCCTTTTCACTCCTCACCATATCTCTCCTCCTTGCTGATCTCTGCTCTGTTGTCTTACCCTTGCTTTGTCTTCTAAAATCAAAGCTTCTCTCCCCTCCATTATCTGCCACCCTGTTTTGCCTTGTGTTTTGTAAATTAAACTCATTGTTTAAAGTGTTCTTTTAGTGGACACTTTTAAATAGTATGTATTTGGATCATCTATTCCATGCCATTTTTACAGCAAAGTCTGCATTTCTGTGTGTCTTTTGGAGGCTGATTTCTTTGAAGAGCATCACTGGTAGAAAAAGTCTTCCGTTAGCTCAGGATATATATTTTTATATGAACTAATAAAATTCATTTATGAACCTAATTCTTGAAATAAAAGCCCCAGCTACTGTTCTTTCTGAATTTGCATAGAAGGAAAATTGGAGTGATGAAATTACACCTCTGGAAGCAGGACTTTCCTCTGGAATCTTTAGAAAGCTCATCTTTTTATTGTTTTTAAATACTGTGTTCCTCTCTGAAAGTGTTTCATTGCATAAAAATAATGCGACTGCTTTCAAATTTTAATATATTATTTTCCAAATTACTGTACTCGAAGAGTTTATTTAACATTTGAATTACAACTCTCTTAAAACATCCCAAATTCCAAGTCTGTGGCCAGGAATAAGCAAGGCTTTGCCTCATGCTCATCCCTAAGAGCAGAGCGAACTCTAAAAATGCAATTCTCAGTGTCTGCAGAAAGGAAAGAGGTGTTGCTCGTCAGTGGGAGAAGCTCCTCTCACCTATTCATTTTGCTGGGAGTGATGTGTCTCTTTAAACAGTTTTGCCTTCCAGGAGTGAGGTCCTTAATAAAGGGCATTGCCCCTAGGAATCAGCAGTGCAGACCTCCAGCATTCTTCAGTGATGCCTAATTGGACCAGATCTGATCATAGAACTTTAATAGCCTTCCTCTGTGGTTTGCAAGTTTTAAAAGGCTGGTTACCTACTGTCTTTCTCTGTACATTGACGGAAGGCCCAGTGCTCAAATTTTATGTTTATTAATAATACTTTTATGAGTTTCCAGGGCTAAAGTGACTTTTTTACATTGTTTAATGATTTTCAGTTTAACTCTCTTTCTGAGTGGGATGTTGTAAAGATTAATTAGCCAGTGTTCGCAAAGTGCTTTCAAGCTGAAAAGCGCAGCACAAGGGTGTACAGACTCATTAGCTTCTCAACCATTAAGGCTCTTAGACATTCTGGCATTCAGAAACTAGATGGTGAAAGCCAAATTAGGGTTTTTTTTAAAGGAAAGGAGGGACTTTATAAAGGGCAGAGTAGAGCAGCCTATTGTTTTAGTTTTGATTTTTTTGTAAAAGACATCTGTTACTCTCAGACTGAAAGAAAAGAAATATTTTGTTTTTCTATTACTACAGTTTCATTTTTTTTCTTGCTCTCTTTTTAAAAAGGTATATTTACCTATGTCCTGCAGCTTTATTTAGAAACTCTACATATCATATTCTCACATGAGTGTCCGTAGTACAGTTGTGTGTGGCCCAGAGTGTGGGACTGTGATGCTTGTTGAATTACAGAGGGTACTCTGCTTATTAAAGATCTTTGCTCAGTGTGCAGTGAATCATGAAAGTTAATATCGTTTCCATCCACATTGACTATTGGTCGGGATAAGGATGCTTCTTTGTCTGAGGATGGGGTTACATCCAGTAAATCCATCCTAAGCTGAATATATCCTAACTCATGAATGCATGTAATACACTTAACCTGCAGTCATCCTAGCTTAGCAACACAGTTCATCACGGAGCATAAGTTGTTTGCTCCTTACCATCACGTGATTTTCCAAGACCTATTTTCTGCTGCTGCCTAGCATCACAAAAGAATATTGTATCAAATATTGCTGCCCTGAGAAAAGATAAAAAGTTCAAATTTTATGTACAGTTTCTACTAAATGCATATAGCTTTTGGACCATCATAAAATTGAAAAAATTTAAGTTGAGCCATTTTAAGTCAGAAGACTGTCTTTATATGCTCGAGTTTTATATTATTCAATTAGGTCTTTGATAGAGGCTGGAGAAGTACAGAAGAGGCTACTAAATATACACAGAAGGCCTAAAAAGAAACTAGCAACAAAGACAGATAATCTATCAAGAATTAGACTGACAGCTAACTTTTTATTGGTAACAACTGTGTATGAGAACAGACACTATCTTCTAAGCACTGAGAAGACATAACTGTAAATGAAGACTAGTCTAACCAACTAAATTACACTTTAAGATTGATCATAAAGTAAACGTGTTGATAGAAAACAAAAACAAAGCATTTACCAACACCAACATTAACAGATTTATTAAATAACTATCTTCAAAGAAGAAAGAAAACTAGAAGGAATGAAGATAGGGAACACCTGTGGGATCTAAACAAACATTGACTGGTAATAATTACAATATCCAATTTGCAGTTATAAAACAAGATAGAACTAAAAAAAGGAATGGGTAAGTAGTATTAGCAGTATTGGAAGGCAGCTCAAAATGTTCAGCTTATATTTTATCAAACTGTACATTAAATTTATAGGCTAATCATGAAAATAAAGGAAATAATGTGGTGGGGGAAAAGTGGAATGAGGAAATAAAATCAAGAGCAACTGTCTCAGTAGAAAAAGAAAATGAAAGAAATTTAACATGGCATTAGTAATTGTTCCTGGGACTCTTATAGTTACAATCACTAAGTGGCTAAATTGTGGGGTTCCTAATAGATACCTTCAGGATAAATGAACAAAAACAATTGTCTTAATGATATATGAATGGATGCTTATAATTTGGGTTAAAATATTTGGTAGTTTTGTCATACACAGATTACACAAGGAACTGTGTCACCGAAAGGAACGTCAACCTTAGGGTACTGAACCCGCCCCAGAGTAAGATAGTATCTTCATTATGTTGTATAGTAAGTAATTCTTACTTTTACACTGAAAGGAGATATTTCTATCCTCCAAGGCTTTTCACTATACATTTTTCCAATTATCTTAAGTAGAGGTGAGTATTTTATAAAAACAATTTAAAATTGATTTTCAAAGTAGGCCTTATATAACACAGACATTTATACAAAGAAGTATCTGAAATGTTTGAATAAATTATTCACGGAAATGTAAGTGCAAATAAAATCAATTTTAAAATGAATATGTTTTATTTTGTATTATTTAAAATGTATGCACCAAAATGATAATATAATAAATTTTAAAATGACCATTGTACTTTCGACAGATATAGTTGGGGGTGATGGGTGAAGGGAAGATAATTCCAAGTGATGCAGATAGTAAAGATATAGTGGAATACAGGTTACTCTGCCAGAGTTCTGCACTACTCTGTCTCCCAAAGTTCCTTCAATTCAGTCCTGACAGATGAGTGGTACCGTCACAACCTTAGAAAAAGCCATTCCATAATCTTTCTCCATCTTAAATGTCCAACAAATGTCACTTTCATGAATTTTTCTCAAGTGAATGTAACAAACCCTTCATATCTCAATGTAATTCCAATTCTTATTCTTCTATGGGAAAAAAAGACAACAAAAATTCTACCAATTTAAGTCAATTAGGAAGCATTTTACATGACATTTTGAATGGCAAAAGAGATTCCAGGGAGACTGCCCCAGTTTTGTGAAACTTAGTGTGTAGACTAGGAGACACAGCCAGGGCAAATCTTTGAAGGGTTTTAACTCCACGTTGAAATTTAAGTGTTAACCTTTATTTTCTGTGCAACCACTGAAGGAAATTGAGTTGGTTAGTAATCACTTGTGGATATAATTAATGCTAGCAGTGAATTTGAGACTAGAAATGGTGTCATGTAATTTATTATACACACTATATTGTCACCCCAGTGTTTGACAGGAGAAGGCAGCCAGACAGCCTTTGTTAAACTGAACTGATCTGTAATGTTCCAAGTACAATGAGTAGGATGCTACTTTGCTTTGGTTTAGATGCTGCTATGGAAGCATTAATTTGATAAATTAGAGTACACAAAGGAAGACAGCATGAATCTCTTTTGCTATTCAGAATGTCATGTAAAATGCTTCCTAATTGGCTTAAATTGACAGAATTCTGTTGTCTTTTTTTCCCATACAAGAATAAGAATTGGAATTACATTGAGCTATGAAGGGTTTGTTACATTCATATGAGAAAATTTCATGAAAATGACATTTGTTGGACATTTAAGATGGAGGAAGATTGTGGAGTGACTTTTCCTAAGGTTGTGACGGTACCACTTGTCTGTCAGGACTGAACTGAAGGAACTTTGGGAGACAGAGTAGGGCAGATTAAAGAACTAATCACACCAATCTGACTTTCTTGGGAGAACACTGTATTGTTCACACAAAATACAGTTTATACTTTCTGGAAAAGTTACTTGCAAATTCAAACTTTTAGATTAATAACTAGGAATACTAGAAACAAAATTAGATGAGGATGAAGAAATTTGCCTTTCACTGTCCTTAAGCTCCTGGGGACATTGAATTGCTCTCCAAGACTGGGCCCTTATACTGGGCCCTATGAAGCCCTGTGGTTCCCAACCCCTGAAGTACTTCCTTCTCTACAGCTGGAGCCACACCACAGGACCCTCTGCTATTTTTCTCCCTTCCCCAAGTGTACTCTGATACCCCTGCTACCTGCTGACAGCCCCTCCTAAAACTAGCTGCTTTTCTGCCTGAATATTCTTCTCCAGCCTCCATTATCACACTCTGATGCCTACTGTTTAAGATCTGCTTTAAACCAGCTGCTTGGCAGGTCACCCCCTGAGGGCTTCTTATCTCTAGAAACCAGGCAATGGCTGCTGTATCAGAACTTTCTGTTCTAAGTCTCTTATTGTTGCTTATACAGTGAGAGTTTATTTATAGTCCCAGCAGTCTCTTCCCATGTAGTTAACGGGGCCATTACACTAATGGTATGAAAGATTTATATTACTTTGAGAGGCACATAAATGTAGAAATGAGGAAGGTAGATTCTAGGGTTAGGCTACAAGGATTCAAAAATCTATATTGACCTCATACTACCTTGGCAACCTTGTCAAGAACTATGAAAAGTCTAAGAGTTTACTACATTTAGTAAGCAGCAAGTTAGTCTGTGGCAGTTTCATGGATACTGGCAGAAGACATGAGATTCCTGGGTCAGTGACAGAGGACAGTTTATTACTCACAACAATACTAAGAGCCAAAGTATCTTTTGTATTTCTGCTGATTCCCTGATCCTGATAACTACACACACAGTGTGTTTTCATAAGTGGAACCTCATAGTTTCATAAGTGGAACCTCAAATGCAAGAATCCCAAAAATTTTAGAATGAACTGTGATTCTTCCTGACATCTGCCCGAAGGGAGACATTACTTTTATTATGCTGTATAGTAAACAATTTTAATCTCTGTTCTGGAGGGACATAATATCTCTACCTTTCAAGGCTACTCGCTATATAAACACCCAGAAAGGAGTGCTTGTTTTTGAAGTGCTTCTGTTTGCAAGATATGTAGCAACATGAGACTTAAGAAAAATTATCTCCCGACCATTCGTGTAGGTTCTCAAAGCATCAGTTTTCTCATTTTAGAAATGGAATTAGTGGTATAAGGTACATAATTGTGAGAATCAAATGGATATAGTACATATAAAATTATATCATGCCTGATACCTAGAACCATGCCTGTCACATTGATAAAAGGGCGTTGTTAGTGTTAATCACTATTTTAAGTGATTATTTCCGTGAATAAGATGCAAGCATGTTTATTGCCTTCTTTGTTTCTTCTAACAAATGGAGTATTACATCTCACTGATATTTCTAATTATTTAGATCACCAAGTATTAGAACTAAAAAAGACCACAAACCTAGCATTTAGGAAATTAAGGAAATAAGTTCAAAGAAGTTATGTGACTTACTGAATTACACACAGAAGAGCCGTAAAAAGGACAAAAGCCATCTGATTTAAGATTCTGATTCTTTTAGATTACACACACATGTGGCATAGCTCAATCCCTACCGTATTACCAAATAATTGACATGAAGCTGAGATATATTAGAAAACATTTCATATGTTAATTTGGTCACAGTCTTCTTCTTACATGTTTGATTTATAAACCACTTTACACTCACCCTCGAAGTCAAAATTATTTTGTGAATTAGTGGTACTGCTACCAGGCAGATGCTTTTAGTCTCATTTAATATCCAGGCTCTTTATATCCTGGATAAAGAATTCAGCAAGACACATGGAAATAGCAAGAAAGACAGAAATTTATTAAAGGGAAAGTACACTCTGCAGAGCAGGAGCTGGCAGATGAGAAAGCTCAAGAGTGAGCTTGACTCAGAATGGCCCATCTGTTTTCTATTTGAGGATAAAATACACTCGGGAGAGTTCCAGCTGGGCAGTGCCTAGAGATGGCAATGTAATGGGCTTCGGAGTTGGCTTTTCTTTTGTTTTCCTAGAATTTTGGGAATTAGGGTAGTAACTAACTAGACTTCTTCCTATTTAACTGTGATCATGACAGGAGAAGGAGTTTGTGAATTTATAAAGGCCTAGGTGGAAATGGCTTGGCTGCAAAGCCCACCAAGGACTGTCAAAACCATAATGCTAATGATATTATACTGCCTGTGGGGTTACTCTTGGCTTCTCTAAAGCAGTTGGAGCACATGCTCCTTGGGCTCATGCTGGATGTCAAGGAAGTGTGGTCAGGGCAGGAGCATATCTTTTAGGCTCATGCCAGGATGTCAGGGAAACATGGTTAGGGCTGGATGCTCCTCTGATCTCGAAGAGCCAAAGGCATCCTATCTTCTGTGAGTGTAAAGCCAGGATCTTGTTCATGCTATCTCTCGCCTCAAATAACTAACCCAGAGGAATATATTGCAGGTGTATGTCAAGAGTTTCAAGCTGGTTTATAAAAACATACTAAGGTATAACCAGGAATATCAAAGAAGGAGAAAGAGGAATAAAAGAAATCATACCTGGTTCTAGAAAGCAATATGTTCCTTCCGAAATTTATCTTGGAAAGATCTGTAAAAATGAACTCTGATTTTTGTACCTCTTCTTGGTACTAACCCCATTATTTCTTTTTCCTCTTCAAGAGTGAGGCCATAGCTTTAGCTTCTGTGGGGCTCTGAAGTTCTTTCGGGAACTTTAGGTCAGAGATGAACATGCCTAGACAACCAAAGCAAGATTTTATTTTTTTTTTATTTATTTTTTATTTATTTATTTATTTTTGCGGCACCGGGGATTGAACTCACGACCTTGCGCTTGCTGGGCAGGCGCTTAGACCACTGAGCTAAATCCCCAGCCCTCAAAGCAAGATTTTAATAGGAATAAAATGATAGGAGTGTGAATTATCCTTCATTTTTATTTCTCTCAAGTCCTCTGCAAAATCACTTTCCACCTTAGATAATTCTGTTCTGGGTGCTGCAGGGATGTTTCACACATGCTCATGTGTGGGACCCGCGGGGCTCATCCCTCTATCCCTCATCCTCAGGAGCAGTGCCCTACCCTCTACAGGACATAGGCAAACTGCTTGGTGTCACCATTGCTCTGTATCTCTTCACCAGATGAGGGCTGTGGGTGTGTGCGTGTGTCAGAGACATACAGAGACGGAAACAGAAGACAGAGAGAGACACAGAGACAAAGACAGAGGGGAGACTGTGATATAAACCATACTGCTGCCTTCTGCTTAAAGAACTCCCAAACAACTGTCACTTGCTTCTACTGCATGGTGAAACATTGAGGGAAATAGCTTCTTTCATTTTTACTTGGAGTTTCAGTTTTGGAGTTTTAAATTTTATGTTTCTTATACATTGTGAAGCTTAGGAATAGTTCCTTTCATTTTTATTCTGAATGTTCTTTATGTCGGGAATCATATATTGAAGAGATGAATTTGAGTGACAGTGTCAGGTAGTCCTGAAAATTCCTAGACTTTGTTCCCCTGTAATGAGAAAGTCCTTGTTAGGGTCAGGCCTGGCATAGCTGATTATTTCTTCTGGAAGAAGGAATTCTCGCTTAGAGATTCCCCAGGGTTTCCTTAAATAAGCTTCTGTAGGTCCATCTTGTATTGATGTCCAATTGTATACACCCAGAAGTGGACAAAACTGGAGCTCTTTTGAGGAAGCTACTAGGCCCTCTGGTCCTAGATCCCCACTGAGCCCCTCCCTCAGACATGCCTCAGCTGGTAACCAACAGGTGAAGCGGGATCCCTGCTACAGATAAATATGTACAAAGACTTAGATCCACCTGCCTCCAAGTGTGAAAGTGGGCACATACCTTAAATTCTAGATACAGCCTCATTCACTTACTTACTTGTTTATTTCTTACCGAAGTGGGAATACTTCAGACACGAATCTTGAATGATACCTATCATAATCTGCTGCTTCACTTTATGCCTTTATAAATATAAGCCCAATGCCCCAGTAAATGTTTGATTTACATCATCTTACAATTTTAAAATATCCCTTCTGAAATTAAGATACTACTATGAACAACTCTTAATCCCTATGTTGAAATCCAAGTAGTCCAGATATTTTCAGGAAGTATGAAATTCAGTTCAGTGATGGATGCTTTATTTTAATGTTCTCAATGCTGTCTCTGCCTCAGGTCATGCAGATGTATCTTCCATTTTGTGGAATCGCCATCTCTAATGCTCAGCTCTTTGCCGCCTCAAGGAAAGAATATGAAAGAAGCAGGGTGAGTAGAAAGAAACTGCCGATAGTCTTCAAAGCTCTCTGTCGTTCTGGTTTCTGTGAGTCAGTATGTCTCTTAAAAACAGCAAATGATCTATGAATAGACCAGGAATCTTTTTGTGCATATAATTTTGCAAGGCCGTGGCTGAAGATATTCTTTAACAATAAATTCAAATGGAAATGGGCACAAATTCTCTGTTGTGATTTAAGGGAAAGCATCTTAGCTTATTTTAAAAAGGCAATCAATTTCACATCTACATGGTAAGACACTACTTCTTACATTTAGTTTTGAAACAGTAACATAATTTGGTGATATTTTTATAATGTAATTCCTTTAAGAGGCAAAATATGTTACAAACATGATTTCACCCCACCTCCCAGATTTTGTTCTTAGTTTGAATGGTTTTCTGGAAGAACATCACAAGCTACTTGTGATAATTATAATTATAGAATTATAAAGTAACATGCTCAGAGAGAGTTATTTCATATACCTCCAGGATTTATAGAACAAAATAGTAAAAAACCAGAGACTATTGCTCAAAAAGTACTAAATTATTAAATGGATTAAATTGTATTAGACTCTACCACTTAAGTATAGAAAGATTATGATTATAACTTAGTAATATATTTAGCAAGATATTGGAAAAGCCTTGAAATTCAGCCTTTTACTTAGTCTTTCCATGGTCACTTATTTTTTTTCCTTGTATACACTCATTTTTCTGTTGTGTGTACTTACCACACTGCTTTATATTATTTATTGATAGCCCTCTTCTCCAACTGCATTATGAACTCTTTAAGAGAAAGTGCATATATTGTTAATCTTTGCATCCTTGTGTAGAGCACAATTCATTTACTTACTCAAAAAATATGTATTAGGTAGTTCTCTTTACACCCTATCTAAACTCTCTGTTCTCATGGAACTTACATACTTAGATAACAAATTAAAATAACATAAAGTTAATGGTAGAGTTAGTTGATGGTAGAGACTGATGTGGAAAGGTAGGTTGGGGGGTGTTTGTTTTAGAAGATGATTAGAAGATGTCTGTATGAAGATGATGTGGGAGCAGAGACTGAAATGAAATAAAGGAGCAAAGACACTCAAAAATCTACATCCATACAGTGGAATTATCAGGTTCATAGACTCTGAGTCATTGTGCTTAGAGAACAGAGAGAAAGGGGGAGAATGGAAAAAAAAGAAAAGAAAAAATGAGCATGGAGAAGTCATTCAGGGACCGAATGGTAAAAGGGCCTGCAGGCACATCAAGAACTTTGCCTTTTATTCTGATTGTGATGGGGAGGCATTAGATAAGTCTAATTCACTTTTAAAAGGGGTCACCCTGGGGGAAAATAACGTGCTGAGGAAGAGGACAGTAAATTGAAAGCAAGGAGAGAATTTAGAAAAAGACTACCTTGAAGTCAGGAGATAATATGGCTGACACCATGGCAGTGAGAAGGAA
>RJWT010038634.1:0-12825 GCA_004365215.1 Cuniculus paca | reverse complement strand
ACCAAATAAGCCTTTCCTTCTTTAACTTTGGGTGTTAAAGTTAACTTTTGTCTCAGCAATGAGCAAAGTAACTAAGACAGCATCCCATGTGTATCTCTTCCATGAGGTGAGAGGGGCCTGCTAAAGCAGCATGCCAACCTCTTTCTTCTGAACATAATAGTGACAACTGTGACTTATTCCCTCATTCAGGAAAAAAGAATTCTTACCTAAAAATTAGTTGTCATTTGTCTATTACCAAAATATTAATTATTTAATAACTGCCTAATGTTGTCCCACAGCAAGGAAATGGTTCAATAAATCATGGGGTATTCAAAGTATATACCACATAAAGCTATTTAAAAATCATGTTTTTGTAGAATATCTAATGATGTGAACATTGATGTAAACAGACATACTAAATACTCATAAACACATGAATTAAATATTAGTATTCTTTCCTGAATTATGAGAGGATAGACAATTTTAATTTTCTATTGTAATATTTCCTAAACAAAAGGAGAAAAATAACCAAATAATCTATAGTCTATTAATTAAAAATAAAATGAATAAACTTTTCACTTCTGCTTTCTGAACTTAGTAAATTAAGGTTCACAAAAAGCTTAATATGACAGAAATTTTTAATAATTTCTGAATAATAGAAATGCTATGTATTTTTTCTTAAAAAATTATACGCATGCAAATTAATTTACAAGACTAGGCTAGTATGCCATTTAGAATAAGTGCAACATGAAACTAGGCATAATTAAATTTAAGTGTGCATTCCAATTAGGTTTGGACCAAAAGATATACCAGATATACTTAGAGGTATAGCTGAGAGAAAAAAGACATAGTGATTCATTTTTGGGTCTTACAAAAGAGTTAAAGCAGATCATTTACACCTAACTATAGTAGTTGAGAGGAAACAGACCAGTAAAAAAGCAGACTGATACTAGAATGCCTGGAATTGAACTTTCAGATGCAGAACTTACTGGATATGCGAATTCGGTAAGTTATTTGATCTCTATGCATTTTGATTTCCTCAAATGTAAAATAAAGATACAGGGGCTGGGGATTCAGCTCAGCGGCATAAGTGCCTACCTGGCAAGTGTGTGGTCGTGAGTTTGATCCCCGGTACCAAGAAAAAAAAAAAGATACATCTACTTCACTGGGTCACTGGAAGAATTAAATAAATTTGTGCATGTGCGCATGTGTGTATGCATGAATAGCATCAAGCATGTGGCAAATATTACAGTATTTACAGAATAAATCAATTAACATGAGACATTCATTAGAGAAAATAAAACAATTTTATATAAAATGTTTGGCATTTAGTAAGTACCAAGAAAATTTTAAGTGGTATTAAAAGTAACATCAGTTGAATACAAAAATATTTAGAATTTAAATGGATACAACTATAGAATCTGCTCACCTCATCTACAATAACATGAGACACGTTAGTTAGAAGGCCATCTTCTTGAAGTTTTCTTATCAATACTCCTGTTGTACAATAAAGTAACCTGGTAGACTCACTAGCTCGAGATTCCATTCGGATCTGATAGCCACATAAAGAGTTCTGAAGGAAGAACACAAAGCCATGGGTAACAACTCACAAGTCATCTAGGAAACGTTGAAAAAAATGAAGCACAGGTGCTGACTTTGTTACTAGATGGAACAATCCAAGTAAATCTATTTAGTGCAATGCATTGTCATCAAAAGTATTTTTCCATGCTCATCGTTTATATAAAACTGTAAAATTTGCATTGGTAATTTTAAACAGAAAAGCTTTCATTCTTTTCAAGCTGTTGAAGCAAAAAGATGTTTAGTTGGCTTCACATACTATTAATATGATTATAAAAACATTAATAAATACTAAATTAATTCTTTACTAAATTAGAGCAAACTATCAAGGTATTCAAGAACAGAGTTTTACAGCAGCTTCTGTAACTTGGTCTACTTCTCTACGAAGAGCCTGTAAAACTTGCCACTACTAAAAGCAGATGGCACCACTAATGCAAATCTTGAAGTACCATCCATTCTATCACACTTTCTTTCTTTCCCTGAAGTCATTTCTTTGTGTTGTGTATATGACTGTTATTCCCTATGGGGCAGAAACTGTGTTTTTATGTCCTCTTATATTTCCTGACAGAAAACTAATTTGCTAAATAAAAAATTTTTAATGAAAGAGTACCATCTTACAAAAACATTATATGCCATCTTCAGAAAGCATAAAACTCTAATTCATATTTAATTCTAGCCAATTTAATTAATTAAATGAATTCCTATACACTGCCATCACCCTGCTTAAGATTTGTTCAGTTTTGTGTTCACAAAATGCACAATTAATAAGTACTTTTACCTTTTTTTAAAATACGGGGTTTGAAAAATAGTCTGATATATTAACCTATATTGTTTTATCATTCTGCTCATTGAAAATTAATGAAGATCATTTGGGAATGCATTCCACAGAAAAGATTTACAAAATCATGAGCCATATGATATTAGAGTAAAATCTGAACTTGTTCATATTCTTTGAGTGTTCAATTTAGTTTGTTTTATTTTGTGGCACCGGGGATTGAACTCACAATATCGCACTTGCCAGGCAGGTGCTTAGGCCGCTGAGCTAAATCCCCAGCCCTGAATGTTCAATTTAGTGACTAGTATATTTGAACATTTAATTATAAACTTTTTCATATAAAGTGGCATAATACACTATCAAAGAAAGCATGAAGAGTGCTTGAAATATGTTTATGAACAACCGGAACTTGTATATGGTATAGGTTCCACTTGGATTCCAAGAGCAGATGAGTAACATCATTCAGTGAGAAATTGAATGCTATCTTACCCTTCCACCAGGTCCACTTTCACAACCCAATTCATCACACACTCTGGTGGCTAGACTCACTGCTGAGATTCTTCGAGGCTGGGTACAGACAATGTTACATTTATTTGTTTCCCACTCATTCAGAAGCAAATCTTCTAACAGAAAATGTGGTACTTGAGTACTTTTACCACTCCCTGTTTCACCTGCCACAACTACTACTCGGTGCCTTTTGAGGGTTTCCACAATTGAATCCCTGTGTTTGAACACAGGTAACTGCTGTCTTTCCTTTAGAAGTCTCTGATACTTAGGTGTACTTTGTAACTTTCTAAAAAGGTTTCTAACAGGCTCTAAATCTTCTGCATTTGCTGATTCCAAGGACAGAGCAGAAAAATCCTCATCAGAAACTAAATTTTCCCAAGATTCCTCAGGATCTTCAGAGCTTTCTTTCTTATTATCTGTATGCTGTTGTTGCTGTTGCTGTTTCAATTTATTCAAAAGTTTGGCAATAAAAAGATCGCGTGGCTTATTGGTTTCCATCTTATTTAATTCTTCCTTTTTCTTCTCTGCATCACTCCACTCCAGCCAAACATCTCGGTAAGTGGGAGGCAGTAACTGATGAATGGACTACAAAGGAAAAAAATGACAGCATTTTATTGTCACTGTTGGATAACAAAATTCAATAAACTTAGAACTAGAAGTACAGCTATAATCTCTTAAAATATAATGTGACTCAAACTAGGAAGTTATTACTTTAATATATACATACACTGATACAAATTCATAAACAACATATCATATTCAGTACAAATCTCTTGATTTACTACCTACACAACTTTGTGCGAAAAACTTAAATTTCTGGGTACTTCAGTTTCTATATTTAAAAACGAGTAATAATAGTACTTCCCTCACAGACATCATTTGAGGCTAAGTTTAAGATACTACATGTCAAGTGATTATTTATAGAGCATAGTATTATTGTGTAAACATTTATTATTTGTTTTTGCGTGGTGCTACAAAAAATGTAGATGATCCGTAATGCACTTTTAAAATGTACAAAGTGACCTTTGAGATTTTGATAGTTGTATATTATAGGTCAAAATACTTTAAATGAACCACAATAGATGGAAACTAAGTTATTCTAATTTTGTGCTATAAAAGAACTCACCAGAATCTCTAACACTGATAAGTTACTTTTACCAGTAAGTATGGTTTATGATAATTGTTTTTGCAAAATGACAGAAAGACCTTAAGAACTTTGATTGGCAGAAATTGAAAAAAAACTACTATTTAGAGTTCCAGTAAACCAGTACCTAAATTTTTCAATGGTTTTAACTTTTTTTTTTTGTCTTTTTGGGACAGGGCCTCACTATGCAGTTCAGGCTGGACTTGAGTTCACTTTGTAGCCCAGGTTGGTCTCGAACTTGCAATGATCCTCCTACCTCAGCCTCTTGAGTGCTGGGATTAGAGGCGTGAGCCCACACGCCCAGCGGTTCTAACTTCTTAGGAAGAAAAATATACACATTTATTATGAAAGGGAAATGCTGACAATCTAAATTTTAAAAAAGAACAGTGTGTTCTCTAAAAGAGCTTTCTCCAGTAGTACTTTAATCTTACCTTAAACTAGAACTATATGCTAATTATAATCTAAAATTGAAAAACAGAACCAATGTTTATAGTGTTTTAAAGTTGAAAGACAATGTAATAGAAAAATAAAACTTTAAAAATTATCTTTAATTCAACCACCTTGCACAAGTATTTTAAGTCTGTAAATTATTACAGCCAAAAGTTGGATCAAATAGTCTCTTTCAGACCTCTGGCCTAAGACAAGAAAGACTGAGCTGTGTTTAAGGGTGAAAGGAAGCCAAATTATAAATAATCAGAAATGAAGAAATAATCAGAAGCAGTAGTCAGTAAAAAGAAAACTGGCACAGAGGGCCATAAATAAATACCACCTTCCACACAAACATACATTTTTTTTTCATAATACATTTTTATGTACAGTTTTAATACAAATTAAGTATCACGGAAAATACTTGTGACCAAAGTGCTTTGGATTTTGGAATACTTGCATACATGTAATGAGATATCCTGGAGATGGGATTTGTGTGTAACCACAAAAATCCATTTATGTTTCATATACACAGTATCTTACATATATAGCCTAAAGGTTTTACACAATACTTTAAATAATTTTGCTCATGAAAGTTTCTTAGTACACTATTTTCCACTTGTGGAATCAAGTCAGTACTAAAAAAGACTTATTTTGTAGCATTTCAAAATTCTGATTTTTGGATTAGTAATGTTCAACCTATATACTCATCACTTCACAAATATTTCTGAAGTATCTAATCTTACAAAAAATCTTACCTGCCCTTTTACTAAACGATAAAGTGCTAGTGTAGCGCCCAAGTGCTGAGCTTGCATGCCATCTTCTGTTAAGATAGTAGGGCACACTACAAGGACATCATCTTCAGACTTGATGACCCTTACCCTACAAAGAAACGAACAAAAATTTGTTTTTAAATTGATGAGGTCAGATCAATACAGTCAGAAATCCATAAAACTGAACTTACATTTCTATGAATTAAATATTTCCACTGATGGTATTGTATTCAATAATGATTTATAAGCACTATAGTCCTGAGATGTTGAATTAGCTTTTCCTAAATGTTTACTTAACTCATTTGAAACAAGATTTTCTTATACTTTTTTTTTTTTTTGGCGACACCGGGGATTGAACTCATGTCCTCGCGCTAGCCAGGTAGGCGCTTAGGCCACTGAGCTAGATCCCTGGCTTTCTTATACTTTTTAAAAATTCTCTCAGTTAACCAGAAAACATACCTACATTTCCAGTATCGACCTACTGGAACTTTTTCAAAGGAAGGATTTGGACTCTTGGGAAGATTCTTCCTGACCCAATCAATCAGAAATTGTTTTGGAGATTTTCCAGTCCAGCTTCGAGCAGTATAGTCAAAATTTCTTACATCATGCAGTTCTTTCTTTTTATCTAAAATGGAAGACAAAGATGGATTCTTTAAAAATGGTCATGTGGGGCTGGGATGTAGCTTATGTGCTGAGTACTTAACCTAGTATGTGTGAGGCTAAAACTTGAGATCTTCCTGCTTCAGTTTTCAAGACTGCTGTGATTACGGGAGTGTGGTACCACATTCAGCTTTCACTTTAGACTTCTAATCTACTATCTCCATTCTTTAGAGGGTCTTTCCACTAACATGTCACCAGGGTAACATCTAATCATCTGTCAGATTTCCAAGGCCTCCCCAATCCAAAAGAGCCATCTTGATCTCTCTATTATTAAAAGCCAATCTTCTTAATAGTACATGCCACAATTTGACCTTATATTTTTGTGTATATTTAAAGCTCACTTTCCTTACTTAAGGCTATACACAACAAGATGGCAGAGACTGGGTTATTTTGTTCATTACTGTACATACAGTACTTGTCATTTAGCATGCCAAGGATTCAAGAAATATTACAGGACAAACTATAATACAATGTAATAAATATATTATGTATGCCAATAATTAATCAAGAGCACAAAGAAATGCATGATCATTTACATCCGATGGCATGGAAATAACTAGGGAACGATTAAAGAAGGAAACAATTAAAGGAGAGGTGCTATTTGAGCTATTTGAACCTAGGGACAATAGGAGCGGGTAGCAGGATGAGCAAAGTAACGGAATGTGAAACAACAAACATTTTGAAGAATGATGTACATAGTTGGAAAACTACCTTGTGTAGTAAGGTAAACTGTAGCAGGATGCAAATGGTCTTGAATACCATGATAGAATTTGGTCTTATTACTGATGTCAGTAGGCTCAGAGTCATTAAAGGTTCTTAATAGGAGGGGAAAGGTGAGGATGTAACTCAGTGGTAGGATATTTGCCTAGCATAAGTAGGACACCAGGTTTGATCTCTAGCATGTTAAAAAAAATAAGAAAACAGGTTTTTAAACAGAATATTCACATTTAGATCTATGAGGCAAAAAAGATAACTGCTAAGAGTTTGGAGAATAGACTAGAGAGATGAGACTGAGATGACAAAGTATTTGTAATTACAAATTGCTATACGAGTAAGTTACAGTAATTGTTATTACTTTCTAATTCATTTGGTTTTTTTGTTTTATTTTTTCAAGACAGGGTCTTGCTGTGTAGTACAGCCTAGCTTTGAACTCACTATGTAGCCCAGGCTGACCTTGAGCTCACAGTGATCCTCCTGCCTCAGCCTCCTGAGAGCTGGGATTACAGGCATGTACTACCATGCCTGGCTTTTTAAAAAAATTTAATTATTTTAAAATTTAAGTTTATGGTACAATTAAAGTATACATAATGACCACATTCATTATAGGGAACTGTCTTACTTTTTAAATAAAGATTATGAATGTATAACTGTACTACCATCTTAAGTAGTCTGCCAAAATGCAAAGTAATGAACTTAGTAATAATATATTACTTGATATTTAGTCATAAATTACAACCCAACCATTTTCCCTCACTTAACCTTTCTCTTCATCAGCAGCAGGTGTAGGCTTCTCAAATAAATTGAAGTTCAAAGCATTTTCCCCTTCTGTGGCTACAGGAGGCTTTTTTCTTTCATTTTGTTGATGTGATATCTTTATGGCTTGATTGAATACTGGATGGTCTTCTAAAATTTCCATTTCTACCAAGAAAAAAAGGTGTTAATTTCATGACTTTTCTTTCTTTCGTTCACGGGTGGTGCTGAGGATTGAATCGAGGGCCTTTGCACTAAGTGACATTCCTACTTCTTTTTGATTTTGAAGAAAGAGTCTCACTAAGTTGCCCAGGCTAGCTCAAACTTGAACTCCTCCTGCCTCAGTTTCCTACAGTGCCGGGATTACAGGTATGTGCCATCACACCTGGCTATGTATTTGTTTTTTATGCCTTATCACTTGGTAAAAGTAGTTTTAAAATCATCATTTCTTCTTTCTCCTTGTAGCCAGTAATTTCACAATTTCTATAAGGAATCTACGCTAAAAGTCACAAGCAACTTATTAGCTTTTACAATGTAAATTAAAACTTTAAAAATAAAGTATTTAATAGATGTAGTAGACTTAAAAAAAATCTTTATTTGAAATATTCATGAGATTATATTCATGTCTCTTTCTTGACTAGGGACAGTATTTTATGACATAAATCTGGAGTTGGCAAACTTGCATGTAGACCAAACTCATTCCACTTCCTGTTCATGTATGGCTTGTAAACCATATTATTGTCCACCATATTCAAATGGCTAAAAAAATAAAAAATATTTCATCATATGTAACAATTATCAAAAGAGTTTGGTTAGGACA
Source organism: Cuniculus paca (assembly GCA_004365215.1). Classification (NCBI taxonomy): domain Eukaryota; kingdom Metazoa; phylum Chordata; class Mammalia; order Rodentia; family Cuniculidae; genus Cuniculus; species Cuniculus paca. The sequence continues at coordinate 4,693 of RJWT010038634.1, read as the reverse complement.
TAGCCATTCATTTTTGTACTGTCTATGGTTGCTTTTGTTTATAACACCAGAGTTGAGAAATAATGTGTATAGCCCACAGAGTACACAATTTCATTTGGTTGTTACAAAAAAAGTTTGCCAAAATCCAGATATCAACAGTTAGGAGAAAGAACAGACAAGTTTTAAAAAGACAGTAACACTTCTATATCTAAGAACCTGAAAATATTTACCTCTTTGAAGTTTCCTTATTTTTTCTTGAGTCTCTTTTTGGCCCTGCTTATTTTTTTCTAGTTTAAAGGTAGCTGCTTGTTCCTTTGCATCCAAAAGTTTTGCTGCAAGATGTAAGTACCTTTCATTCTGTTCCAAATGAGGAGGAAATAAGAAGAACAAGATTACTTTATCTGTAGACAATATGTTGTATCAAAACTTATGGTCTAGGTCAGCAATAGTGGTGCTTGTCTATAATCCCAGATACTTGGGCGGTTGAGGTGGGAGGGTTGTGAGTTTGAGATCAACTTACTGAGGCCCCCAACTCAAAGAACAAAACAAAATAAAACAAAACAAAACTCCTATGATCTAACTTTGTTCTCTGATCCAGCAAATTGACTTTTAGTAATTTTTCATACAGAAATAAAACAATGGGAAAATAGGACAAAAAAGAAAACAAGAAAGCTTCTGAGGAAAAAGGATATGAAACTCAGAACATGATTCTGCAGAGCAAAACCTACAAAGAATTGAAAGTTAAACTCAAATTATTATTTTATTACCTTAGGTTAATAAATGACCGTAGATTATAAACACAAAGACGTGGCACGCGTAGTGCACCTTTCAAATACAAGTGTTAAAAAGAAGGGGAAAAAAAGGCAACTAAACAAGTACACGTAGCTGAACTGTGGGACCACTCTGTGTTGAAGCAAACGTCAAAGTTGCATAACAGACAGGAAGCTTATTTTCTCAAATTCATCAAAACCATAGTCATCCTTTCTATCTTCCTTTTTAAGGCACTGATACCACTATTCCTCTACCTCTGTATCTCTTCTTATATTTGACTCCTTAATAGTTTTTCCATAAAATTTACCATCTTAACCATTGTAAGTATACAGTGGCATTAAATACATTTATATTGGTGCACAACCACAATCCATGTTTAGAATTCTTTTCATGTGGCAAAACTGAAATGCTTATGGGAGTATAACAGTAACCCCCTCTTTCGTTAGCCCTAGCAACTACTAGTCTACTTTCTATCTATATGAATTGGAGTACTTTAGGTGCCTCATATAAATGGAATCATACAATAACAGGTTCATGTCATTTAGTATGATGTCCTCAAGGTCCACCCATGTTGTTGAATGTTCCAGAATTTCCTTCCTTTTTAAGGCTGAGTCCTATTCCACTGTCTGTATATACATAACTTTTTTTTTGGTACGGGGGATCGAACTCACGACCTCACGCTTGTCAGGCACGCGCTTATGCCACTGAGTTAAATTCCTGGCTGTATGTACATAACATTTTACTTATCTACTAATCTCTGTTGGTTGACACTGGGTTGCTTTTGCATTTTGGCTATTGAAACCAATGCTACCAAAAACACAGGTATACAAATATTTCTTCTAAGACTCTGCTTTAAATTCTTTTGAGTATATACCCCAAAATGGAATTTCTGGATTACATGATAATTCTGATTTTAATTTTCTGAGTAAGGGCTAAACTTGTGATTATTCTACCTCAGACAACTCTCAAATAACTGCAATTACAGGTATATACAACTGTTCCGGGGTCCAGTTTTTTGTGTATTTTCATATCAATCCCTGTAAGTACTTATCCAATTGATAAATGAAGAAACTGAGAGCCAGAGAAGTTAAATATCTTGCCTGAGAATATTCAGCTAGAATCCTAATACACACTTTCTACTCACAGGGTCAAATTTTTCTTCTTCCTCTAAACTTTTAGAATTTTCACTCTTTTCTTCTTCATTTTGTTTTTCAGCATATCGCAAAATCCACTCTTTCATATTTACTTCCACATTTTTTTCTTCCTTTTTTGGCTAGAAAGAGAAAAAAAATCTGAAAAGCTGAAGTTAGAAAATGTCAAAACTATCAAGGGTCTGTTTTTATAATTCTTGCTAAAAAACAGCAGACACATAAAAGTTTCTAAATCATATTCTTTATTATTCAGTGAAGGATAAACTAAATGCAACACACTATTTTAAGAAATCAAAACTTGCAAAATCCAATAATGTTTGCATAAAGGGGTAAATGGAATAAAAGGAATATTGTTAAAAAACTAGTTTATCCCTTGAAAACAGAAGTGTCATGAGGATACTTCCATAGATGTTCAATGATTTGCCGAGTATAATACCCTAATGAACTATACCTCCCAGTAGCCATGTCCTCCTATAACTCTTTCAGGGACTCTGGCCTTGGCCATGTGAGTTGCGTCAACTAATGCAGGTGCTTGATAAGAATATGTACACTGGGGCTCACCATTTTTAAATATAGTTGGTTCTCCATATCTGTGGACTTAACCAACCCTCACAAAATATCCAGAAAAACATTGTACCTTTATTAAACATAAAACTTTTTCTTGTCATATTTCCCAAACAATATAGTATAACAACTATTTAACATAGCATTGATGTTAGAAGTCTGACTCCTCGGAGACCATCATATGGAAAGAAGTCCACGCTAATCATATGAAGTGACCACATAGAGAAAGGATGCCTGCTGGTCTCTAGCAGAGTCCCACGTCATGTGAGTAAGGAGCCCTAGCAGGTAACCTCTTAAGACAGAAATGTGCAGCTAGGTATGGCCCAGACTGAAAAATCATGAGAAATAATACAGTTAGTTCAAACCACAACCATTTGGGATGGTTAGTATGCAGTGATAGAAAACTGAGATAGTGACAGAAAAGTTTGGTAAAACATTGTTATTTTTAAGAAATAAAAATATTATAGAAACCTCCTTCATATTCTTATGCATTACATTTGCTTCATTTTGATTATATATAACTTTAAAAGTTTAATTCTAGTGGGGTGTGGTGGCGCACTTCTGTAATCCCAGCACTTGGGAGGCTGAGGCAGGAGGATCCTTGCACGTTCGAGACCAGCCTATAACGTGAGCTCAAGGCCAGCCTGAACGGCATAGCAAGACCCTGCCTGAAAAAAACAATGGTGGGGAATTTAGCTCAGTGGCCTAAGCACCTGCCTGACAAGTGCAAGGTTGTGAGTTCAATCCCTGGTACCTAAAAAAAAAAAAAAAAAGTTTACTTCTTCAATTACCTTAATCTTATGGTCTTCTACTTTTTTGGTTTTAATTTGCAGTGGAGGCGAAACACTGGCTTGTATTTGAGGAGACTGAAACTTTGGCCTATTTTTAGGTTGTTGCTCTTCAAATTCCTGACTGAATCCTTCAGGAAGTGCATCTAAAGATAAAACAAACTGTGTTGAACAGAAGTATGCATATAATACATGAAATACACAAAAAATTTTAAGCACACACATAAAGTCCTGCCACGACTTAGTGTACCTATGTTTCTTCTATTCTTCATCTCCCTAGAAATCATGTGATGAACCTGATGTATTTGTTGAACTGGAAATGGGCACATCCATCAGATGATAGCCAGCTCATCCTTTATTTGCCACTTAACTTCACCCTTACTATCTTACGCTCCTAAATTTTCATTAAAAAATCTTTACCCCTTCCATGCTTTGTCTTTGTTATAGCACATGTAATATTCTTGTATTATTAATAAATTTATTGGTACAATTTAGATATACATAATGATCATATTCATCATAGGAAATCTGAACCTGTATATAAGATATCCTGATTATTTTTTTCTCAAATCCTCTCTCCTCCCTTCAACCCCTGCTTCCTCTCCTGATTTACAAACTTTGTTCCTATTTTATGCTTCTTTCAGCATTTTTTTCTTTTCCCTTCCTTCCTTTCCCCCTTCAATATCCCTAGTTCCCCTTTCTTCTGAACAATTTCTTCCTATTTCACAGTACACATTATACACTTTGGTCCTTATTTACACTTTTGGTTTCTCATACCAGAGAAACAATGCGATACTTAACATGTGTGACTGATTTATTTCATTTAAAAGTATGGTCTCAAGGTGCATCCATTTTCCTTGAAATGTCTCAAGTTTATTGTTCTTTATGGCTGATTAGTACTCCAGTGTATTAAAAAACCTCATTTTTTTTATCCATTCCTCAGTTGATGGGTGTTTGGGTTGTTTCCAAGATTTAGCTATTACAAACTGTTTTGCTTTAAACATGGGTGTGCACTGTATCACTGTGGTATGATGTTTTTAATTCTTCCCATAAGATACCCAAAAGGGGAATAGCTGGGTGGAATGGGACCTCTAATCCTTGTTTTTCTAAGCAATCTCCATGCTGATTTCCACAGTGGTTGCACCAGCCTACATTCCTACCAACAGTGGAGAAGCATTCCTTTTTCCCTACAGCCCCTTCAGCATTTGTTATTGGTTGATTTCTTGATAATAGCCATTCTTTCTGGAGTGAGGTGGAATGTCAGTGTTGTTTTAATTTGCATCTCTTGAATGGTGCTAGTACTCATATTTTGTTTTGTTTTGATTTTTGTCTTTTTGAGACAGAGTCTTTTGTCTTTTTGAGACAGGGTCTCTCTATGCAGTTCAGGCTGGCCTTGAGCTCACTTTGTAGCCCAGGCTGGTCTAGAACTCACAACGATCC
>RJWT010038633.1:0-12810 GCA_004365215.1 Cuniculus paca | reverse complement strand
CAAAAATTCTGCTGTTCATTCATGGAGGCAAAGAAGGAAAGCAGGAATTACATTTGGATAGGCAAGAAGGCATCATTCAGAAAACAGAAACACCAAAGCAGAACACCCTACTCACCAGGGCTGGTTATTGTCAGGAGGTCAAGCTGCCGCTGTTGCTGCAAAAGAAAACACAGTGTGAGAGCGCAGATTTGAACCAGAGCCAAATTTGTGCTTAGTAGGTCAGGACAGAGATGAAAAATGAGAGCAGAGTAAATTTTACAGAAACATGGTGCTCATTCACAATTCTACAGGCCTTTCATCCTAGAGACAAAGGAAGATGGATTTTTTTTCCTTGTCCTTGAAAATACAGATGGTCACAGCTGAGAGGTCCTTAGAGAGCCTACAGTCAAACCTACACCACATGTGTGGAAATGAAGGCCTGAGAGGAATGTGGATTATCTAGGGCCACATAGAAAGTCCCTTTCCAGTCACGTAACTGCAGGTTTTTCCTATTCATCTGTACTAGATGACCTTGGATTTCTTTTTTGTTCACACCGATTGTATTGGTTGAGTGTCTGATATATTGACAACCCTCTCTATCTCTAGTACTTGTGTTATTGTCATCCTTCAGTAATTCCTTTCTAACCAAGATTCTTCTGAGCTGGTTTATTTCTTGACTGTGCTCAACAATGCTATCACAATTTCAATGACTGATCATACAATTGTTCTTCTCTTAGTCCTTACCCTTCTGAACTACACAACATTTCTACAAAATATTTATCAAAGATAGTAGGCTACATGGATAAGATTGCTTGTGCTTTTAGAAAACTGGTCTTGGTTATCCCCACAGATGAGATGATCAGTATCCAAAACACCTGCCCCCTTTCACTGAATAACAACTGGAAAGCTCTGTACTTGATTGGATGTCATGGAACCTGAGTTTAGAGGAATGGATATAGGAGGCTCCTGCTGGGTAGCAGTGAACATCTTCTTTGAAGACTACCGTCAGATTCTTTAAGCCCCAGTCTTCTTATTGGCCTTTTGCTCTTTCCTAAATGTGACTTTTCATAAATAGTAATGACATTATTTATTTTATTTTCTTAAAAGTGTTCAAACCCTACTTTGGAAGCCACTGATGGAGGCTTCAAATTGCACGAGTTTTTGATTAGCTGGCATTTCATCTAGTGGATGACTTGCCACATTTTGCCTCACCTGCCTTTTCTCCTATATCTTGCCTCTCTTCAAGAATGGCTTCCTGAACTTTGGGTTAAGCAGAAAGGGGAATGCACAAACATTTTTTGAGTACCTACTAAAGGCTAGGCACAATACTAGGTACTTTGATGCATCGTTTCTTTTTGTATTCTTGGTAATCCTACAGGGCGAATATTGTAAAGAGGAATGACCCGACATTCAGAGAGAAGCAATTATTTACAGGAGACCACATTTTCATTAAATGGTAGGGTCAGGATTAGAATTCAATCAACGCTAATCCTGATTCTAAAGTCCAAAATATGACAATGAATATAATTCATTTACCATGATGCCTTGTACTTAACAGATTCTCAGTAAAAGTATCTACTTAGTATTGATGTTGTTATTATTGTAGAACATCTGATCCTGCTCATGCAAGCTGTTACTTCCATTTTCATAGACTTAGGCACATTTAGAACTCAGAAGTCATTGACTTTGACTTTGAATCCCCTCTGCAATGTCCCCAACAGTTGTATTAACTGTTTCTGTTTCATCCCATTACTTGATAGGAAATCAGTTTCTTATTCATTAGAAAGCTCTACTTGAGCAGGGTGAAGTGCTGTTTCCTCATGGGATCACTGGGTCTAGCTTCCACACTCCATGACAATAGCTTGGAGGTCTGAAGAAGATCTGATCCTTTATCTCTCCATGCTAAATATTTCAAGTTCCTTTGTCTTTTTCTCAGAGAACTCCTGTCTCAAATTGCTTTGCATTTGAGCTCACTCTTTATTTAATTGTGATCTGCCCTAGTCAAAATTTCTTTAATATCTGTCTACTATGTCCATTGCTTCTATGACTTCTCATGGGCCTTCTGAGGACTGTATCCTTTCAGAGCCTGCTCAATTGCACACCCCTCTTTTCCTGCCTATCCTTAACTCGTTCTTTGGGCATTTTCAGGTAAACAATGCAATTTCAAATTGTCACCGATCTACATAATGAGCACAAATTCTCACACTGAAATAAAACACACATTCACCTGTGCTACCTAGAAGGAATGCTGGAGTCAGATGACCACCCCTCTCAAACACAAAACCAGGTTAGTCGAAAACAGCTTAAGTTGCCTTTGCCAAAACCAACCTTTGCAGCTTGTCATTTTCCTCATACATAAGGAAAAAATTCATTGTGTCCTTCTATTTCCATAAGATTAACCTGGTGATGATCACAGTTGGCAAAGGAGGTCTATTTGTCTGAAACACATCTAATTCTAAATTAAGAACTATTACTAAATGGCAACTTTGTGCCCAGTTTCCAGTAAAGAAAAATGGGAAGTAAACCTGATAGCACACACACCTGGATATATGTCCTACCGCTTCCGTGTGGCTTTGTATAAATTACTGTCTCTGGTCTCCATCTTCACAAATTTAAAATGAGTAAATGAGGTTGAAATACTATTGGTGACTCTAACAGTCACATGCAACCAGGTATTGTGCTTATGGAGTCCTTCTTCTCATGCAAAGAGTTCCCCGAGAACCCCTGGAATCAGGGCACTGTAGGCTGGAAGAGCCAGAATTTAAAAACATCCACATTTGAGACTACACAATCATGTGGAGATTCTCTGTACCCATGTGTATGCAAGTTCTCATGTGATAGGAGCATCTTAAGGGCCTGGACCATCTGTAATTCATCTTACTTACATCAGTCCACGGTATAGAGTAGTGCTTGGTAAGTTTTTGCTGAGCTTAATTGAGCCTTTGCTTATGTTGTTCTCTGCTTGCCTTCTTCCTGGAGATCACTATTCAAGACCTTTCAAGATTTCTGCAAATTCTTTTTCTCTGTATACCAACTCCCAAATCTAACTTCCTTCTCTTTCCTCTTCAGAGTAGAAAGAATATTTCAGAGTTCTTTTTCCAATCCACCTTGTAAAACTTATCTTTTGCATCATGCTCTATTTTAACTGTCCGTTTTCTTGTCTCCTTTCCTACTAGTCCTTACTTGACAGAACCATGTCATTTCATGTGTAGGCCTCCAGTCGCCAGAAGAAAGGCTTGCATAGAATGTTTGATGTCATTTATTTCAAATGATTGAACAATTCTGCTATTCCCCTTGCAATGACCCTGTTAAGTGGAAATTATCATTTAAAGCAAGTGCACTCTACCTTTTCCAAGACTTCCTCTACCACATTTTTGGCCTTTCTTCCCTTTGTTTTTGCTCTTGCCATTTCTTTTTTTCTGTCAGCCAGAAACTATCTGTCTCCTGTGAGACAGCTTCTTTTCTTTGCTTCTCCCCTCAGGATCACCATCCTGTCCCTCTTACTGTCTACACCACCCCACTGGCGCTAAAATAAAACTAACCCGGGAGACAAGCTCATTTAACCCTCAGTTCGCTAATGTATGTGTGCACCACCTAGTGGCAAAACCAGTAAGTGTAGGTTACTAGTTTAACTGCAACTCTAGTTGGAATGGCAAAATCTGCTTGTTCTACATGCAAATAAAAACAAAATTATGTTAGAGAATGGTTCTGCAACAATCTATAGATAAGAAATTAGAATAGTCATATAATTACCTCAATATCTTTAAAAAATAAAAGGAATGAAGTGAAAGTGAAAAGTTTCATTACTAAATCTACCAAGAATAGTATCACCATTTGAGGCTGCCATTGGGAAACTGTGTGGCATTTACAAACACAGGGCACATAATATATGGCATATGACCAGTAATGTACAGTCACATATACAGATAGAGGCATACTGGCTAGAAGGAGTACCAAACCATAATAATTAGTTACAGAGAGAGAGAGAGAGAGAGAGAGAGAGAGAGAGAGAGGCTAGAATATATAATATTAGTTGGAGGAAATAAAGTAAGCAAGGCAGGTGGCAAGTTTGGTAGGTAGACAGGACTTGCTAGCTGAACCACTAGCTAACCAAAAGCTACAGAATAATAAAGACAGAACTGTTGCATGTTTAGTGTTCTCTCTCTCTCTTTCTTTCTTTCTCTCTCTCTCTCTCTCTCTCTCTCTCTCTCTCTCTCTCTCTCTCTGTGTATTTGTCCAAGTTTGGGGTTGGAGAGAGGATGTGGTATCCCATGGACTTCTGGAAGAATACGGTTATGTCATGTTAGGTTAATCAGGAGTGTATGTGTAGACACCTGGCTGTGTATGACTTTACATCCAGCCCTCTCTGGTGAACGTGAGGCCAGTGGACATTCAGAACACCCATTTCTGTGTTAACTACTGTGTGATAAGTGCTGAGCAAAACCTTATAAAAGCCATGGAAATTGGGAGTCCTACAGTCAAAATCAATAAGTTCTGAGTTAGTGCTGTACAGAGATTTCCAGAGCATCCAGAGAAGATGCTTAAGGAAATGTCTACCAGTATCCCAGCCCCGGGAGTTGTCCATAGTCCCCCATGCATTCAGCAGATGCTTTCTTATTAGTACAGTGTCATCCCACCTCTGTTCACCATTCACTAGTCTGAGGGTGGAAATACTGAAAGGAAGACTAATTAAAAACTTTATCCTGGAAATTTGGAGCTTTTATAAGTTCAATTATTTCCAACAAAAGCTAAGTTTGTCCTAAGTTAAAGAACATACCTTCAAAACTTTCAGAACTATGAAAATAATACATGCCTTTTTTTGTCACTTCTTAAATTTCCAGGAAATGCAGAATAAACATAATAATTAATGAAATTCTACCACTACGAGGGACTAATCATTAAGATTTTGGTGCATTTTTGTCATCTTCCTCACTACGTATACTTAATAAGATTGTATTTATATAAGACAAATGTAGTGCATTTTAATCTTATATAAATAACATTGCGGTTTTTTTTTGTCCCAGGCTGAGTCTTTCTTTATTTTGATGTAGAAAAGTATAAATTGCATATATTTATTGTCACAATACTTTTGATCTTGCTGCTGTGATTTTGTTTCTAATCCTTTCCTTTTCAGGGAAGATGGTGTTAACTAATAAGATGACTGTAGGATACCACTTGGTTTTGTCACAGGAGACAGTTTGAAAAGCCCAGTAACTATAACTAACTGATATAGATAAAGGCTTCTGAATCTGGGGAAATCTTTCAGGGAATATCAAACCTGGAAGATTTTTTTTCCTGAAGTCTTTCTGACTGAAGTTTTGAAAGCATTTTGAAAAGCACTAAACTCAAAATTAAACAGATAAGGTGTAAATCTTGATTCTATAACCTCTGAGCTGTATTATCCTGTCATATTACTTAAACTAGCATTCAGGAGTACATATCAACCTCCTGAAATCTAACAGAAATGAGACAAGGAGAGAATAAGGAAGATTCTGTCTAGGCAGCAGCAGGGAAGTTGGGGAAACACATTGGTTGAGAACTAGAATTTCTGAGTGTGGGCTCCAACTCTTTGCTTCCTTGGGCTGAGACTTTGGAATTCCCACCATCAGGACCTGGCCTTTTACAACAGTTTACCCACTAGTCTCCCTGCTGGCTGCTAGCCTTGTCTCTTCCAATTATCTTCCACATTGCAGCTGGAGTGAGATTTCTTAAAATTTATCAGGATTCCTAATATATGATGAAGTCTAACTAAATAGCAGCTCTCAGGAAATTTCTGTGATCTGCCTCCTGCCTTCTCTGCCTTGTCCTCTCAGGCTCTGGAGAATCACTTGTAGCTCCCACATTTATTGTGCCTTCATTTCTAGGCCTTTGCACAAGCTGCTCTCTCTGCCTGGAATAACAATTCCATGTCTAGCCTACCTTGCCTAGCTAATTCTTCTGGTTATTTGACTCCCATTTCACAGGCCACCTGTCTTGTAAGGCTTTTCTCAATCTGCCAGCATTGCCCTGGGTCTCATCTTTGGTCTTTGGCCTTATCAGAGCATTTTCACTGCCAGCTCGTCCTCCATCTCCTCCACTGGATGTGTGAGCTCTCTGAGGGTAGGGCTGGCTCAGCATCTGACCAATAGAAGAAGCTCAATAAAGATTTGGTGATTACCTGTTATCAAGGTGAGAACTAGACAGGGTCCCACTGAATTTATCTCCAGATGAGGTCTTTAGTTATAGCCCCTTGTATCTCTCTCTCATTTTATACACATATAATACTCCTGTACCACCCCTATAATTTTCTCAAGTCTCTGTGTTTTTCTTCCTTGGGGACCCAGGAATTGGGTTACAGAGAATCTGGCCTTCTTCACCTATATGGGTAATCATGAGGCTAAAGTTAAAAACTGACTTTTCATTTTAGTCACAATTGCATCCAAATTACCTCCCAGAATGAAGGGACAAGGTGTCCTGGGAGCTGGGGGCTGGTTCCACATGTGGGATACTGTGGTAGAAGAGAAGAGTCACTAATCCTGTGTTCCATTTTGTTTTCTGTGTTTCATGTGAGATAGTTATTTGGGGAAATGTCAGTCTTTTGTGGCACAGACTGGAGGTGATTTAAATAAGAACACTAGTAATCCTACATACATATAATCTTTTCCTTTCTTCTATTTCTCCTTTCTCCTATCCCAGTTGTTCTTTCCTTTTGAGCCCTTTTATAACTGTATATATGTATATATGTGCAAGATAACTACACTACTAATCTCTGTTCATCAAAAAGAACAGTTTGTGCTGTCACTGTTTGATTGTTTAATTGTTTTTTATGCCTCAGTCTTGTAACCTGAACAACTACTTCTAAGATAACAATATGGAATGTATTAACTAGTGTTGATTTCTTACTTTTTTTTTTGAAATTCTGTATTATTTCTATACCTTTTTCTGTTTTGCTTTCTAAAATAAAATAAAAAAAAGAACACTAGTAATTCCCATGCCTTCTCTCATTCTAGGAGCAAGTCATCATGGCAAGGACCTGGGATCAACCCCTCCAGAAATGGAGGACACATGAACAGAGGCACACGTTTAGAATCAGGCCTCAGGCTCCTCCCTTTTCAGCACCCTCTCTTCTCTACTCAGTCTCCCTCCCTCGGCCATGGTTTATTTCTATCCATCTGGGTATCAAGGTCCCCATCTTGCTCTATCCCCAAGTATAGGCTGCTCTCTGGGAAATATTTCATGAAGTGTTGATCTTTCCCTAAACTCACTGCTTATAAACTCTTTTATACAATCTAGCTTCCTCACTGACTTCAGGATTGACCATTTTAGAATCAAATTTGTTCCATTTTAAAATAATTTAATGCGCTCCATTGCAGTTTTGATAAGACTAAGTAGATTTCTTAGCTTCACTTTGAAGAAGGATGCAAAATCTCCATGAGTTTTATGTGTTGTTTGAAAAATCAGTTTCCACATTGTAACATAACCTTATATTTAGAAAACAACAAAACAGTACCTTCTGAACCAAACTTCAGAAGATAAAGATAGGCCCAATCATGTTGGCCAGTGTATTCTGTAGAAAAGCTCAGATTCCCCGGGGGGCGGGGGAATTATTAAGGAGAACAGTGCAGCGGAGTGGAGAAATGGAGGAAAGGAAGAAATTTAGTTAGTAATCTGTGTTCCCATGTTTTTACTTTTTTATTCAAGTGTTTTTAATGAGGAATTAACAAGCGGGCTTCCCTTAAAGAGGGGTAATTGGAGTGACCTCTGAAAGATAGGAACTATTTTATTTTTCATAGAGGACAGACACCCAACTTTTAAGAAAGAACAGAAGCATAGCAGTGTAGATGGATCTGTGACCTAGCTGCCCTGAGGCATTGAGAGCTGATGAGTTTGTTTATGCTTGACATTCAGTTCTTAAGACTATCAGGGATCCTCCTTTAAGTACTGTATTCTGTTTGTTTCTTTACATATTTGGTTATCTAATGTGTAATATATTAATGAAAAATAATTTGAAGAAGCATACAATGAAAGAAATACAACAACCACAATAAAACTCAATTGAAGGTATGGAGAAAAAAATGAACATAGAAGGAATTAGCTGCCCTATGTATGAGGTTGTCACACAAAGTTCTTTTCTTCATAACTCAGAAAAGTAGTATTGAGGCATCAAATGAAAGGATTTGAGCCAATTCATTCAGCAACATACCAGCAGGGCTGGGTTCAGACCAAGTATATCTGCCTTCCACACTGCAGCTGGTTAGGATCAGGGAGCACAGAGACAGGTGAAATCCAGGGGCAGTGTGAACACTAGGACCAGATAAGACACTACAGGTCTGTAGATGGGTAGAAGCACAGAGCAGACAATGCGTGCAAACCCTAACTCACAGACTCCGGACCAACTACTTCACTTCTCAAAGTATAGGGTAGAATACAAAACTCACGTACTTTTAAAGAAGAACATAAGATTCAAAATATCTTTAGACTTTTCGAGACTATCAAGATTACTACTTAGGTGGAAGAGTTCAGAGGTTCTGACTCCTAAAAAAGATCCTACCCCACTCAAACACATAGTCAATAAAATCTTTTTCGCTTCCTTCTTTTTCAGATTCAGGGAGTGTACAAAGCAGTTCACAACAACTCCACACAGAACTGTGGTAAGGACGGAATAAAATGATTGATTAGAAACACTTGGAAGCCAGAAACTATGTGTTGTAACTCCAGTTTTGCCACTTACTTGCTGTATAGGTCAATAATTTACTTTCCCTCAGGCTCTCTCTACCACACACTGGCTAAATGACTGTGAGAAAGTCAATGAAATACTTTGAAAAGGGTTTAACAACCCTTCTTCTAGTAGAGTACTTAGCCTAGCACTTGACTCATACTTCCAGGCAAACTGTACACAATCTGGTATGATTTCTGTTCTAAATTCCAATATCCCTTGCTTAGAAAGCTTTTTTCCCCCTGTATTGTATCTCCCGTGTATTATGACCCGGACAACCACCTCTGCTCTGAGGATTCACTAGTTGGACACAGCGTACCCTCAACGCTCACCCAGCACTTTGTACCACCCTTGGCCATAGGTATTATAGATGTGTATCGCCATCATTCATGCAATTCATCTGACTCAGGCGAGCACACTGAGGGATTCAGATCAGTATCTCTGGTTCCTACCCTCATAGTTGACACACAGCAGGCCTTCAGTCATGTTTGGTGAATTGCATGAAACTGTGGAACTCCTTTGAAAAAATATCATGACATTCAGAATAAAACTCTGGCACTGAAAGTGAGGTAACTTTAATCTGTGTTCCTGCCTAGCCAGAGTAATGTCTCTGTGCAATGTCAGAGTTATATATACTCCAGGAAGTAAAAGTGCCAGGCCATAAAAGTCTATTTTCTGCATTTGTCTGGCTCTCATGGAAGCTCCATTCCATACTGATCAACCATGACTTTCCACAAGAAATTGCCAGCTTGATTGTGGGGAAAGAATCCAGATCTAATTGTTCTTTGTAAGCCTGGGACAGAAGGCATTGTTGCTTGAAAAATGGAACTGTCTAAATTAATTTTACCGAAACAAACATCTTTGCCAAATAAAAGCAATGCATAATAACAACCCATAATTAAAAGCAAAATGATACCTTTTGTTACGTGGGGAAAGCAAATGTGTTCAACACACGAAAAGAGCAAAATGTTACTTTCTTGGAACTCCAGGGACACATCTTGAAGTCTGATTTGAGATATACTTGTGTGTGTGTGTGTGTGTGGGTGTGCAAGCAAAGGCAGGAAGAGATGTCTCTGTCTTCTTTCTTTTTAATTTGTTGCTATTGAACAACAATCTGATTTCTCAATAATACTTTATATTCTTAAGTACTATTATACTTCTCATAGAAACTGGGAAAGTATGAATTAACATTTCTTGAACAACTCTTATTTTTCTTCCTTTCCTAATTTTCCTAAAATGTTTTTAACTTCTTTGATAATATCTCTATGTATGCATCAGTGTATCTGTGTTTATCTATCTATCTATCTATCTATCTATCTATCTATCATTGTAAAATGACAAATCTTTTAAAGGAAAGAGTTATTAAGAAATAAAACCTTTCTTTGGACATTTATTATGCAACATGTATTTTACTTTACATCTACATATTTTATCTTCATAACATTCTCATAATGCAGATCTTTAACCCCATTTTAAAAATGAAACCAAGGCTCAGGAAGGTTAAGCAAATTGCCTAAATGATACAACCAGTAAATGATAGAATTAAGATTTCAACTGAGTTTCTGACTATGAAGGCTGTACTCACTAATGTATTCTTTTCTCAGCACATAATTTATTAAATAATATTAATGATATCAAAATAAAAGAAAATACATACATCTCAATGGAACAACAGCTATTTTTATTTCTTCCATGGTGTTTTCTAGTCCTTGTCTAAGTACCTGCTTATAATACATACATAATAGTTATATTCTTTTTAAAAAGATGTAATCATGGTATAAATATGATGTGTTTACTTTCTTTATTGTGTTAATTTTAGGTTGCATTATATCATAATAGGTTTTTCCAAAACTATTATATAGCCCTTGTACACATTATTTTAATGACTTCCTAATGTTCCATTTAGTGAAAATGCATAGTTTACTTAAATAGAAGACATTTAAGCTATTACTATTGGCATTATAAATAATATTAAAATAAATATTTGCTTGGATGTAATTTCTTCCTTGATTTAGATTAGATTATTTTTCTGAGATGAATACTGAAGAGTAGAATTACTGGGTCAGAATGTATGCACTTTTTTGTTATTCTAGACATATCACCAAATTGCTTTCTAGTAGGATCTTTCTGTTTCACATTTCTATGAATAATGTGAGATAAAGACAAAGTCTTGCGACAGAGATAGTTATAGCTTTAAAATATTTTTAAATATAATAGGTACATAGTCCTATTATATGATTATATGATTTGTTTTAATTCTCTTTTTAAAAGCTTGGTCATGGATATAGCTCAGCGGCGCAAGTGCCTGCCTGGCAAGTGCAAGGTCTAGAGTTCAATTCCTGGTACCAAAAAAACAAAAACAAAAACAGCCTTGTCTAGTTGGTTTGAACTCTGTCACTATATCATTCATTTATTACATTACAATGAGAGCTCACTTTTCATATTTACATGTTGGACATTAATGTTTTAACCCTGTTTGCATTTTAAACTTTTGGAATAACTACCTCTGTCATTCTCAGTATATCATCATTGGTGGCACTGGAAATACGCACTTGGGTCTGATTTGGCATTAGGTGAAATGCTGTCCCTAAATAATAAGCCCCTTTCATAAGATTCCAAAGGTGGATCTCAATGAAATTTGTAAATACACACCAAATGTAGTACATAGGGGTTTAAGTATGCTCTTATCTTCCCTCTCCTTAATTGTTCTCTGGAGATTGATGATATCACTGTCCACTAACCAAAAGGCTATAGCTCAAATACGTTTGGGCAGCACGGAAGTGGGCTACAGCAGAGGAGAAACAGATTATGGTATGGTGGCTGGAAGCAAAGGTGATCAAGGGAGGAGGAGGAAGGGAGATAAAACCTTCTGGGCCATGCTTCCAATGTCCCACCTCCCTGACCAGCCTTCAACTCCCATATCTTGACTATCGTGAATAATGTTGCAATTAACATATGCATACACATATCTTTGACACACCAATTTCTTTTCAACATAAATTTAGAAGTAGGATGGCTGGGTTTTCTCTTTTTTTGGTCAATTTTGCATATCTTTGAAAAACCAACTCTTTGTTTCATTGATCTTTTGTATTTATTTTTATATTTAATTAATCTATTTCATTGGTTGCTACCTTAATCTTTATTGCTTTCCTGTACTAATTTTGGGTTTGTTGTTGTTTTTATAGTTCTTTGATGTACAATGATAGGTTGTTTATTTTAGTTCTTTTTTTTATGTAGGTGTTGATTTGTATAAACTCTCTTCACAGTACTGCTTTTATTTTAGTATGTTGCATATCCATTTTCATTTATTTCAAAAAAATTTTTATTTGCTTCATGATTTCTTCCTTAATTTGTTAGTCGTTCAGGAGCATATTGTTTGATTTCCATGTATTTTTGTAGGTTCCACAGTTTTTCTTTTTGATTTCTAGTTTTAGTGCATAGTAGTCAGAAAAGATACTCAATATTATTTCAATTAAAAAAGTAAAAAGTCCTTTTTTTAAAAGACCTATGATCTATCCTGGAGAATGTTCCGTGTGGTTTTGAGAACTGTGTGTATTCTGAAGCTGTTGGATGGAATGTTCTGTAGATGTTTGTTAGGTACATTTGGTGTAAGGTGCAATCCAAGTCTGTTGTTTCTTTGTTGATTTTTTATCTCAGTGATCTGTTCACTGCTCAAAGTGAGGAGTTAAAGTCCCCAACTAGAGGTGTGGATTTGGGGTAGGTAGGAATGGACGCTCTGGGGTCTCCTGTTTAAAGCCTAGGAAGTGAGGCAGGAAGGGATGTGAAAGTGCTAGGTGTTACCGATGTCTTTCTTGATTCACTATAATGTCCTTTCCTTATGAGGCTGCTTAAAGACAGGCTGGGAAGACTTCATGACTGATCCGCACACACCGCAGCCCGCTGCAGAAGCAACCAGCTCAGTTAAAGACCTCATTGCAGGGAGAGGAGCTAAAGATGGCGGAACAGTAAGCAGCAGAGTAAACAGTCTCTCTGAGAGAAACAGTTCAGATGCTGGAATATCACATCATGGAGAGGACAAGAAGGAAGTAAGTGGGTCCCCTGGACCAAGGAAGAATCTAAAATATGACTCGAAGCCCACAAAGAGAATAAAAAGAATTTAAACGAAGAAGAAGGTG
>RJWT010038632.1:0-12829 GCA_004365215.1 Cuniculus paca | reverse complement strand
CAGCTGGAGAGAAAGGAGAGAGAGGCGGAAGGAGGAGGGAGAGAAGGAGAGAGAGGAGAAGGGAAGGAGGGAGATGTGGAGTGGTGGGAGAGGAAGAGGAAGAGAAGGAAGAAAAAGAAGGAGGAGGAGGAGGAGGGTGTTATGATTTGTGTCTAGATGTCCCCCCAAAGCCTCATGCATTCATGGGGTTGGGCTTCTAGGTTTGTGATTGATTCATGGTCCAATGCTGGGATTAAGGGTGTGAGTGCTACACCTGCCCTAAGGTGGGTTGCCTGCATAGAGTACAAGGGACAGAAAGAGTATTCACATTCTCTCTCTCCACCCACCCCCCTCGTTGCTTTTGCTTTCTTCCACCACCATGAACTGTTGCCCTTCTGCCATGTGGCACCCTGCCTTGGAGCCAGCTGATTATGGACTAAAACCTCCACAAACAGCAAGGTAAATAAACCTTTCCTGCCAAAACCTTGGGTGTTTGGTATTTTGCCTCAGCAACAAGAAAAGTAACCAAGACAGAGGGGGAGAAGCGAGGGCAGTAGAGAGAGCCAGGGGTAAGGACAAAGTTCAGCCTTGAAGGACATATTTCTGTGACTCACTTCCAAGTAGGTCCCATCTCCTAAGTTTCCACCATCTCCCAAGGCACCACCAGCTAGAGAACACATCTGTACACGTGAGGTTTGGGGGAAAGAGTCCAGATCCAAAGTGTAACACTAAGTCTATGAAATTAACTGACAACAGGCAGATTAGCAAGAGAAAAGGAACACAAATCTCTTAGGTGTTCAGATATGTCACATGAAGGAAAAATGAACACTAAAACGCAAGTGAGATGTAGATGCTGATATACTTCCTTCACCAGAGAGGTCAGAGGGAAGAAATAGGCAACTTAGGGCAGAGTAAATGATTTTGGGGACAGATGAATGGGTCCTGAGAAAACCAGATGGTGACTTGTGACAGAGTTTGTCTGCTGATGTCTAGTCTTCCTTTAAAATGAGAGTGAATCTTGCCTGGTTCGTGAAACACCAGAAGAGGGTCAAGGCCAGCTGAACTGTTTTGAGGCCCATCGTCATATAGGTGAAGGAGGGACACAGAAAGCCTGTCCTTGAGTTTGCTGCTCTCCAAGGGCCCTTGGCTTGAAGTAATCAGCATGCTGGGTAGCATGTCTTGGGGTGGCATTTCCTAAACTCTTTCACCATCAAATAAGCAATAAGAATATTCTCCTAGTTACTTAGCTTCTTTGCCATATAAGTTTCTGAGCAATCTGAACAAGAATTTTTATTTTTGTCCTTGTGTTCTTGGACTCCAGCAGAGTACTGACCTGTATTAGGGGTCTGGTACCTGGTGTGCCTGGCTTACGCTGAGCAGCAGCCATGTCTAGAAGTCATCTCTGCACATGCAGCTCAAGAAAAGCCTTGCACTTAAAATACATATTGATCAATGAAGTTAGTCAAGTGGGTGAAAGAAAAAATATCTTTTCCTTCCATCCATTTAAAATTTATCAGCTGTACCCTGTAACAAAAGACAGACTAACAGGCGGGCTTGGTGGTGCAGAACCATAATCTCAGGACTCTGAGGCTGAAGCTGGAGGGTCATAAATTCAAGCCCAGCCTGGGCAATTCAGCAACTTGGCAAGAACTTCCAAAATTAAAAATAAAAAAAAGGGCTGGGCAAGTGCAAAGGCCTTGCATTTAATACCTAGTACCAGTGTCACAAAATAAAAAGAGAGAGAGAGAGTAAAAAACAGATTAACAAGATAAAAACTTACAAATTGAACAGTATGAATTTTACATGACACAGAAGCTTTTGTAAGAAAACGACCCCCCATGGTCACCCCTAAGATTTGGTGATACGTAGAAACTGTGGGAAGTAGCATGGGGCAAAGAGTCTAGGCTATGAGTACTAAACAGGGATGTTAGCAGCACGTGCCCCTGTTCATTTGCATCCCTTCCTGTACACCTGCATTTTCAGATACAAGGACATTTTCCCCTGTGGATTCAGGAAGGGAATCTTTCACAGAGAGTTTTATAAGCTGCTTCCAGGAAAGGTTAGAAAGTCCTTGCCATACAAGCAGCTTCTCAAATTCCTTCAGTTTAAATTATTCATATGCCAAGGTGCTATAGTTTGGGATAGCATGTCCAGAGTCCCATCATGGTGAGTATCACCTTCAAGGAACTACATAAGTAGGAAAACTCTTCATGTAGTTTAACATGTCAGAAAATTGTTTGGAATATTTTGAAGATTAACTTTTTTTGTTTGTTTGTTTGTTTTGCTTTTTTTTTAAAAGGCCAGCATATAAACCTACTAGAATTATTTACAGAGATCATTTGTGACACCATTGAAATGTTCTGTAAAATGTGGACTTTTCTTGTCATGTGGCACAATGTCTGAACAGGTTACCAAATAATCATATGAATCCATGTAGCTAAAGCAGCTAGCTGTTCAAAAACTCAAATCCTTTAAAAAAGACCTACCCTGAATAATTTATGGATTAGTAACAAGGATTCATGTGTATGCCACTAATATGATGTTCCCCTAGTTGGCTTTTCTCATTGGTTTCCCTTCTCTTGAAGGCTAATCATGTAAGTTGAGATCAGGAGGCCTCCATAAAGAGGGCCAGGGAGGACAGTGGTTGCCCCTGATGGTCTGGAAGGGTCTATGGCAGGTACTTGGCCCCCAAAGGTAGAATAACTCTGCTCCTTTCCCAGGTCTTTGACTTGCAGACTTGCATGGCCTGGCTTTGAAGTTTGAAAGCTATAACTTAGTGGTGTCAACTGATGATCTTAACACCCTTTGAATCTGCTTCAGCTTCTCTATGGCTCAAAAGGGATAATGTATGCCAAAGTGCTTTGCAAAGTGTAAAGTGCTGGTTAAATGTGGATAGTATTATTATTACTCAGGAAGAACACTTAGCTCATTGCTCAGTAATGGTGAGGCAAACAGTGTCACTAAATAAGACAATATAATGGTCTTAAGAGGCTCTAATTTAGTTTCTCCTTTTTATTCAAGAATACAATTGCATGCGAACACTTCACAGACAGCCTGAAATGGGCCCTGTGGAGGCTGATAAGGAAAATTAGAACAAGGAGCTATATGAGCTCGCATTTTAATACCGAGTTGAGGAGCAGGCACTTTAGTACAGGAAAGAAGGATCACTTTCTTTTACTCAGTCTGAGGCAGGATAATGACTCCATTACAAAGTGCGCCTTCTATAATAGAGGATGCTGCAGGCTTCTCCCAGCATTGGAAGAAGGAGAAAGAAGCAATCATCATCATCAAAACAAAGTGTCCTCTGAGGAAAAGCAGAGAATTAACCACCATTTATGGTCATCTTCACAAACCTTTTTTGCTGTTTGTTTTCTTTTTTAAATCTTTGTATCTTTGGGATAAAAAGCCCTCAGTTACACAAATACCAGCTGAGTATCAGGCCTTTTGATTGCACTTGCCTTTATAGATTCTTAATCTCCTCATCATCCATATACATAGATGTGTTTATGTGTGTAAAGTTAATTGGATTTTAATAAAGAAGAATATAAAATCTGCTCCTTGTTTAGGTAACATGAACAAAAACTCTGGTTTATGTCCAAGCAACAGTGTGTGGTTGGAGGTAGGGACTTTTTTTTTATTAGTGCAATTAATCATACTGAGTATTGGGCTACACTGTGACATTTTCATACATGCATGTAACATACTTTGACCCTATCCATCCCCTCCTTACTCTGCCTTATTATGCGTCCCCCTGTCCCCTGAGATCCTTCCTCTTGTCTAAATTCTCTTCAGGGGCATTTTCCTTTGTTAATGCTGAATGTTAGTAAATGATGGCCTGAGAAGCTTGAAATAAAGAAAGTGCTTCTCAGTGAACTGCTGAGAACACTATCCGAGCCATCCATGGAATGCCCGCATCGAAATAGACAGTCTGCAAGTATTTACGGAATATATGAACCAATACACGAGTGACACCTACATTCTATAGTGATGAGCAAGAGCAAAGTCTGCTGTGTTGCTGAGTTCCCAGACTCACCATGTATTCTTCTTAAATGGTTTGCACAGGGAGGTGATACTCCTCTCATGTCCAGTGTTTAAGTGATGGTCTTCCTTCTTTTCCTTCAAGTGTAAGCTAACAGAAACTTTCAAGTCAGTGAGGCCAGTGCTGGAAAACCTTGTGAATAATTGATTGCTATGTTTGTTGAGATCTTTTTCTGCTGTGGTCTGAAGGTTTATGTCTTCTCAAAATGCATAAATGTAAACCTAATTACTTGTACGGTAGCATTAGGAGGTGGGGCCTTTGTGAAGGGATACAGCTATGAGGGCAGAGCCCTTATGGATCAGGTTAATGCTCTTATCAAAGAAGTCCAAAAAGCTGTCTTGCCTCTTCACAGTGAGGAGGCATTAGCTGTGAACCAGACACCAAATCTCCCTGTGAAATGTGGGCTTTGCAGTCTCCAAAACTGTGAGAAGTCAGTGTCCACTCTTGCTGAGCTCCCTAGGCTACAGCATTTGCTTTAGTAGTCCAAACTGACCAGGACTCATTCCACTCACATGTGATGTTTGCGCACGCACTGCTTTTGAATTTATATAAAGAAAAGTTTGTCTGGCTACCAGGCTACATATCCAGATGTTGAATGGATCTTGACCTGATTCCTTCTTGTCTGTATAAGTCACCTTTCCCGTTGCTAAGATATAACACCCAACACACACAATTTAAGGGAGGAGAGGTTAGATTCAATTCATGGTTTCTGGGGATTCAGTCTGTGGTTGGCTAGCTCCAAGGCAGGGACATCGCGGTGGAGGGACCTCATGAGACAGAGGTATGCAGTTCATGGCAACTGGGAAGCAGAGTAGGGAACAGTGCCAGAGACGATGAGGTGGTATTATTTTTTTGAGGTGGTACTGATATAAGGGAATGAAACTCCTAACCTACTAGATGTTGGGCACAAGTTCATGTTCTCTAAAATCGAAGAATGAATTTTAGGAACAATGGAGGTTATGAGCAGGATATATTTATTGAGAGAAAGAGAGCTTCTGTCTTGAGAGAGAGACAGAAGGGGCCCCAAGTGGGTTGCCAAAGACTCTGGCTTTTTCAGAGACTTTTATATAGAGTAAAACCATGAGGTGAGATGGGTCCAAGATGGGGAAAACCTGGGAACTCACAAGGCAAATGGGTATGAGGTGGGACAGAACTATGGTCAACCAATAAGATGAATTGTTCAGGTAAAATTGACCAAATCAGGGACGAATAGGGAAGCGAGTCACAGCAAACGAGCATTCTTAAGGATCAGTGACTCTTCCTATAGAGGATTGGGATGGTCAAGGTGATCCATACCTATTTGAATGTTAATCCCTGATGTTTCTACTTAGGGTGTGGTTGTATTTGTTTTGCCTTGTCTTGAGATCTGGCTTATAGCGGGCGGTGGTGTCTGTCTCCTTCAAGGTCACAAGACATCTGGTCCTCTGTGTCCACTTTCTCGAAGACCTGGCCCTATCTGACTGCCTATAATATTTCTAACTAACTCAGCTGCCTGTAACAGTATTATTTTATGTTATTCTTTCATTATATATTTCAATATATTTTCATTTTTTCTTGCTATAAAGGCTCACTGTAGATAATTTTTGAAGCAGAGATGTGAAAAAATGTTAAAGGAACGTGTAACGTCCTAATCCAGGGGTATTGGGGTATATTTTTCCAAAGTTTCAGTTTCTATATCTAGATTTGTTGAAAATATATACTAAAAGACACATTATTTGTGACATATTCATTAAATTCATCACAGGTATATTTCCATCAAGAAATGCTATGGTAAGCCCTTACCAGTCTATGTAAACAATACATAATCTTTCATTCATTCAATGCTATCCTAAGAGCTTAATACTCATGTCCTCCTCAAAACAGTCCAATTAGGTAAGTATTCCCATTTTAAGGGTGAGTACGCTAAAAAATAGAGAAGCCAAACTATGTGGCATAGTTCTTTCAGCTAGTATGTGGAAGAATCAGCAATGATGCAACTATGTTTCCTTACCACATTCATTGTTCTATTCTTCTTCCAAATGATCTCATGCTTTATTCTTTCTCTTCAAGTCTCCACACTTCCCAGATTTCCACAGTTTCTCCCCAAATGTTTGGTACCAAGTTCTTCACCTTCCCCATCGTCTGGTTGTGTTCTGCATGTCGCAGCTTCTGTCAGCAATTATTCCCCTGGGTGCAACTTGTTTTGACTGGTTCTGCCATTACTCCATCAGCTCAGGTCTTAAAGAGGTGGCCACTTCTCTTCTCTCTGTTGGTTTCTCTTTCCCAACCCTTTCTCTTCATCTTTGACGGTGCAAACCAGGTTGTCTCCTGGGGCAAGATTTGTTGAATGTCAGGGAATATAAGGAAAGCCCAGCACAGAGATTAGCTTGATGCTGGCTCCTCATCCAGGCTGCTCTCCAAGTTGCATACTTGCCAGTCCTCAGATTCTGGAAGGCTTTTTCCCTGCCTCACCTTCTGCTTGTCTGCTTTAGACTGGAGTTGGCTGTAAGCACCCCCAGGCCTCTGCGAAACATTTGTGCTTGGGTCCTGGTTCTTATTTTCTGGCCTATTCAATCTCTTGACAGCATGACAAAAGAGGAAACACCTCCTCCATTTTCTTGGGGAAATTGCTGATGGCTTGTGTGTTGTTTCCCTGGGGCTTCTGACCTCTGGTCTTCCCTTGTATTTGTGGAGATAGGTCCTCTTTTCTGGGGGCCAGGGTTAGCATTCAGCCTGTTTCCTGCTTTTCCATGTGTTGTCTTCAGTTTCTCCAGTTTCTTGTCTTCCTGTCAGTTCTTTCTTGATTCCTGGAGCTTCACTTCTTTTTCTCTTTTTTAAGTTGTTTTCCAGGTGTCTTGATTTCAGGGCCTGGAGAGGCTGTATTTTGCTGGCATCCTTTACTCCACTATCTTTAATCCTGTAAATTTAAAAATATTTAACGTAAATTTAAAAATATGTAAATTTAAAAATGTAAATTTAAAAATATTTATTTTATTCATTTATATTGTAAATTTAAAAATATTTATTTTATTCATTCATATTGAGGACCCTTGCAGTGAGCCTCCAATCTCCTGCAAGGTGTTATGGAACATGGTGAAAAAGAAAGAGCAAGAGATAGATAGCAAGCAGGGGGGATCTGAGGTGACCAGTTGTCCACGGGGAATAAAGGGTCAAGGGGCAGTCAGAACCTGGGCATTTATTGATAGAGGAGGTGATTATTGGATGACTCAGGGCAGTGATGATCTTAAACTAATGAGGATCTTGCCCTGGAGCATCGTTAGTCTTAGTAGACTTAGTTTTCTTAGTCTTAGTCTTAGTCAGGTGGGAGAGGATGGCCCGTCCCTAATGGGATAATAGGAAATCTCAAAAGGGTGATACAAATAATCCCCAGCCTCCACTAATTCCTCAGGGAAGTATGTAGAACTAGTCATTTTGAATTTGTGGTCCCCAATACACACATATATTTGCAGTACATGAAGTTTACATTCATTTCAGGGAGGAGGTACATGTACCTAGCACACTTTGATTCTTTTTTATTCCCCTTCTGCTCCTTGCCCCACCTCCCTCCATCTCTAAATCCCTTTCTCCATTTTTATTCTTACTGTTATTATTTTTTAGTTCACGCTTATATAATATTTACATTCATGGTGGGTATTTGGTATACATACATGACACACCTCCAGATGACGCATCTTTCTTTATTTTCCCTTCTGCTTTCCAATCCCCTTGCTGTCCATCTCCTGGACCCTTTTCCACCTGAAAAACATGTTAAATGAATAAATCATATACACAACTATATTTTATATCACAAAAATTAATGTAAATGAATCATAGAATGAAATGCAAAATCTACTACTATAAAATACATTAAAAAGATTATTTACAACAATGATTGTTTGAAAGAGACTGGGAAATGTGACAGAAGAGAATCAAAGTTGACTTGTGTTACAGATACAGGTACAAGAGAGAGCCTGATATTTAGTCTCCAACTCAGATTCTGGAACAACGTTCTGTGATTTGTCTGGCTTTGGTCAGGGCCTATAAAAAAAAAAAGAAAAAATTCAGAGAATTTGAGCA
Organism: Cuniculus paca; assembly: GCA_004365215.1. Classification (NCBI taxonomy): domain Eukaryota; kingdom Metazoa; phylum Chordata; class Mammalia; order Rodentia; family Cuniculidae; genus Cuniculus; species Cuniculus paca. The sequence continues at coordinate 4,755 of RJWT010038632.1, read as the reverse complement.
AATGCATCACAAAAATGAATATGGATGTCAAATAAGCACATGAAGCTATTTGATAATGTTAGTCATTATTGAAATATAAATATTAAAACCCTGAGATGCTGTACTTGTCAGAATGGCTCAAATTGAAAACTGACCACACCAAGTGTTGGTGAGGATGTGAAGGAACTCAATATTACTGAGTTGAGAGCAAAAGATGCATCTTTAATGGGAATAAAAAATGCTATAAGCTATTTGAAATCAGTTCAGCATCTATCATCTATCTATCTATCTATCTATCTATCTATCTATCTAGTTCCAACTACCTTATTACTAAGTTTTTTCTAAAGAGAAAGAAAAATATATGTGTACAAAAGACTTTTACACTAACATTCATGACTGCTTCATTTGTCATAGCTTCAAACTGGGAACAACTTAAATAGTCAAACAAGGTAATAGATAAATAAATAGTGGAGCATTCATACAGTGGGATCCTTATTATGCAATAAGGAGTGATGAACAGCTGATGCATGCTATAACATGAATAATTCTCAGGACAGTTATGTTCAGTGAAAGAACCCAGACACAATAATGTGGCATATGACTTTTATAGTAGGAAGCAGATTGGGATAGCCTGGGAACGAGGATCGAGGAGAGCAGGGAGTGAGGGGTCACAGAGCAGCACAGCGAGACTCTGGGAAGGAGACTGCTACCGCTTAGCTCTAGATGTCCCGCAAGCTCCTCATGGCCTCAGAGGCGGCTCTGGAAGGTGACTGGGTTATGGCTGCACTACAGCTGACTTGCTGTTAGGGGTGCAGCCTGACTGGAGGTGGCCACTGGGAGGGGAACCTGGAAAGGGACAACTCTTCCCTGCTCCTCTTTGCTCCCTGCTCCTACTTCCTGACCACCATGCTGTGAGTAGCTTTACTCTACCAGGCCCTTCCATTGTGCCTTCCTGCCTTGAAGCCAGCTCACAGTGGACTGTACACATGAGCCAAGTGAACTCTCCTCAGCTTTGTGTTTTGGGTGTGTCAGGTATTGTGTCCCAGAGATGAGGAATATGACCAAGACAGTGATGTGTATACTCATTGTCTTGGATGTGCTTATGGTTTCCCAAGCAAATATGTATGGCAAAACTCATTCAGTTGTCTACTTTTAACATGTTGTATTATATATATAGTATATATAAATATATATATATATATATATATATATATATATATATATATATAATCTTTTCTTTGTAAAAGTTGTCACAAAGAGTGCTGTTGAAATCACTTACAGATTTTTATTTACTTGCATTGGCTTACTGATTTTCTTCTTTCCAAATTATTTCATTCCACTTTCTTGCTTCCATGGTTTCTGATGAGAAGTCTGTTGAAATTCTTATACTTGATTCTTTATAAGCAAGTCTTTTTCTCAAAATTTCCTCTTTGTCTTTTGTTTTCAGTACAGTAAGTTTCTAAGTATAATTTTTTTTTCTTTTATTTATGCTGCTTGGTATTCTCTGAGATTCCTAGATGTGTGGTTTGGTGTCTGTCATTAATTTTGGAAATTCTCAGCCATGATTACCTTGAATATTTCTTCTGCTGTGTTTTCTTTTTCTTCCCTTTCTGGTATTCCAGTTATGCATATTCATGCCTTTAGCAATTATTCCATAGTTCTTGGAGTTCTTTCAGTATTATTTTTGTGTTTTCTGCTTTGGTTAGGGATTTTTTTTTTTTTTTGAGACAAGGTCTTGCTATGTAGCCCAGGCTGCCCTGGAACTTGCAGAAATCCTTCTGCCTCAGCCTCATGAATGCTGGGATTACAGGTGTGTACCACCTGCCTGGTTTTGGAAAATTTTATTGATTACCTTTAAGCTCATTGATTTGTTGGCTGTATCCACTCTACTGGTCAGCTTGTCAAAGACATTCTCATTTCTCTGTGCGTTATTTTTAGCATTTCCTTTTGATACTTTCCTGGAGTTTCCATATCTCTTCTTATATTACCAGTACCCTTTTAATCATTATCTGCTGTTTTTCATTAGAACCCTGAATATATCAATTGTACTTTCTAAATTTCCTGCCTGATAATTCAGTGTCATGTTTGACTCTTTAGTTTTTGTGCTTTATTAATTTTATTTTAAAGAAAAAAGCAATATAAACAATGGTACAAAATTTCAAAACAAGATTCTAGCAGAGTAACAATTAGTAGTACATTGGTATTGTTATCTTCAAAGTATGCCTTGTATTACAAGGCATAGGCATGAAAAATTGAACAAATAATATAGGTATAAATCTTTCTTTTCAATGAACTAATAGCAATTAGTAGCATAACTATCTTAACTAGTGTGTGTGTATATATATTTAGGGGAGACAGTATGTTTACACATGTGAGTCTAATTTATTTCACTTATGAGTATGATCTCAAGTTGCATCCATTTCCCTATAAATGTCTCATTTATCCTTCTTTATGGCTGAGTAGTACTCCAATGTATAGAAAGACCACATCTTTTTATTCATATCTTGGTTGATGGGCATTTAGATTGTTTCCAAAATTTAGCTATTACAAATTGTGCTGCTATAAACATGGATGCACCTATATCATTGTGGTGCGATGTTTTTAATTCTTCTGGGAAAATACCCAGGAGGGGAATAGCTGGGTTGAATGGGACCTCTACTTTCTTTTAGGAGTCTCCACACTGATTTCCATAATAGTTGCATCAGTGTACAATCCACCAACAGTGAAGAAGTGTTTCTTTTTCCAAACAACTGCTTCACCATTTGTTATTGGTTGATTTTAATGATGGCCATTCTTACTGGGGTGAGATGCAATCTCAGTTGATTTAATTTGATGTCTCAAATGACCAATGATGTTGAACATTTTTTCACGTATTTATTTGCTGTTTGTATTTCTTCATCTAAGAAGTGTGTGTTCATTTCAGCTGCCCATTTTGGGATTGGGTCTTTGAATCTGGGGGGGGGACTGATTTTTTCAGATCTTTGTATATTCTAGATATAAGTCCTTTGTCTGGAGGACAATTGGCTAAAACTTTTTTCCACTCTAAGGGTTGTCTTTTCATTGGGTTGGTGATTTCTTTTGATATGTAGAAGAGTTTCAATAAGATGAGATCCCAATTGTTGATTCTTTGAAGTGTTTCCTGTACTGTTTGGGTTTTGTTCATGAAGTCTTTCTCTAAACCTATGTGTTCAAGATTTTCACCTACTTTGTCTTCCAGTAGATTTAGCGTTTCTGTCTTAATATTTAGATCTTTGATCCTTTTTGATTTTAGTTTAGTGCATAGTGATAGACATGGGTCTAGTTTTAGTCTTTGGCATGTAGAGAGTCAGTTTTTACTGCACCATTTATTAAAGAAGCTGTCTTTCTTCCAGTGAACATGTTTGGCCCCTTTGTCAAAGATAAGGTGGCTGAGTGTGTTTATAGTTGTGTCTGCATCTTCTAATCTGTTCCTCTGGTCCTCAGGTCTGTGTTTTGCAAGTACCATACTGATTTTTGTAGTATAATTTTAAGTCAGGGATTACGATGCCTCCTACCTTGCCTTTGTGGCCCAAGATAGCGTTTGCTATTCTAGGTCTCCTCTGCTTCCAATGAATTTTAGGAATGTTTTCTCTAGTTCTGTGAAGTATATTAATGGTATTTTGAAAGGGACTGTATTAAATCTGTATAACAATTTTGGCCATTTTCACTACATTTGTTCTTCCTATCCATGAGCAGGGGATATCTTTCCATTTTGTCTCTTTTTTTTTATTTTAAGAAAATAGAACAAAACAAAGCAAAGCAAAACAAAACAGAATAGAGTGAAACACAATATAGCATTTACAGTTCTTCCAAACATAACAACAGGAGATTAACGATGGTTACCCTAGTGTCTTTTGCCTTCTTCAAAATGGTTGTTCATACATTTACAGACAATAAATTCAAACAAAACAAAGTAATATAAAAGTAGTTAAAACAAAAGAGTGAAAGCATTATAGGCCTTCAAGTCAGACAAGAAACCAACAATGGCTACCATAATGTTCCCTGTTTTTCAAAAGAAGTGTTCCTATCTTCTCACATATTGCAATCAAATAGTAGAAAAGAGACTTACACCAATCAAATCAAAGAATAAAAGCACCGTTGGACTTTAGAACCTTTCCCCCATATTTATCGGGAATTTTTTATCTCACTGAGCCTCTCAGTTTCTTACACTAGGGAGACGATGTGTTATTTACACATGTGAGTTTGATTTATTTCACTCATGAGTATGGTCTCAACTTTCATTCATTTACCTACAAAAGCCTTAACGTGATCCTTCTTTATAGCTGAATAGTACTCCATTGTATAAAAGTACCACATCTTCTTTATCCATTCCTCAATTGATGGGCATTTGGGTTGTTTCCAAGATTTGGCTATTACAAATTGTGCTGCTATAAACATGGGTGCACATATATCACTGTGGTATGATGATTTCACTTCTGGGAATATGCCCAGAAGTAGAATATCTGGGTCAAATGGACCTTTCAATCCTAGCTTTTTGAGAAACCTCCAGACTGATTTCCACAGTGGCTGCACCAGTCTACACTGCCACCAACAGTGGAGAAGGGTTCCTTTTTCCCCACAGCCTCTCCAGCATTTGTTGTTGTTGGTTTTCTTGATCCTGGCCATTCTTTCTGGTGTGAGATGAAATCTCAGAGTTGTTTTAATTTGCATTTCTCTAATGACCAATGATGCTGAACATTTTTTCATGTATTTATTTGCCATTTGTATTTGTTCAGCTGAGAAGTGAGTTTTCATCTC
>RJWT010038631.1:0-12831 GCA_004365215.1 Cuniculus paca | reverse complement strand
TACTGCCCTGGGATGTTCAACTCCTTCCTCTTTCCTGCCTTCTTCCCTGTGTGGGTTACATCCTCAGTGGCAGGATGTTCGCCCGGTTCTTAGATCCATCTCTGTGTTGACAGGAAGTGAAACACTTGAGCCATCAACTATGGAATGTCTTGAATCACGTCACCTCCACAGGTCCTTCTGCTCTTTGGCTTGATGCAAGATTATCAAAGAGGAATCACATATTGATGGATGCCTTACGAGAAGCTGCTTAAGGAAATTAAACCCTGTGCAAGCTTTCTGCATGACCTCTCAACGATTGCCTTGTATGAGCTGATCTCGCTGTCAGTCCTAAAAACCATTCCCTGTGATCTTGCTGACACTACCCATGTAAAGCATGGCTGGTGACAATTCTAATGGAATCAAAGGCTAGACACTGTGACATGTGCTCCAAGGCTGGCTCTGATCACCGAAAGACTAAGCACAAAGGTAGAACCTGTTAAACTCATATTTGGCATAATGATTGATGGGCATGGAACCCTTTACAGGACTTTACACCAAAATCTTGGTCGCAGATCTTCAAGTATTTTTCAATCTTGTCCTAGAAGTCTTTTAAGACTATCATAGACTTCTAATAACTCAAAGTGCTGCTAGATTCATTTCCTTTGAAGGAAGTAGGGAATCTTTCTCTGGCCATGGAGGAAGTACAGATGGAATTTTCTAGCATTTCTATGCCAAGCATGTGAGAACAGGGAGAAGGACCCCAAAAATGATAACCCCTTGTTGATTAAAGTCTTCTATCAGTAAAGGAAGAGGAAAGCTTACAGGATTACTGCTATGGGTGGGTGACTTTTTTCTTTCCTGTTTCCCAAATCACAGATTGCTGAGGTGACATCTGCTTTCATAAGTTAAATCAGACTGGGATGATCAGTGGCTACATTCACAGACATTGTTTTTCTTCTTTTCTTTGCCCTCTGTTGTAAATCTCCAATACTTCTCAAAACTTCCTAACTGATTTCTAGATGCCTCATATATGCTAATAAAAGTATTTCTCCTGCTATGATTGAATTGTTTGGATCCTCCAAAATTCATGTGCTGGAACCATAACACTCAAGGTCATGGTAATAGGAGATAATATCCTTAAGAAGTGATTAATGAGATAAATTTCCTTTTAAGGAGAGACACAAAGAGATCCCCCACCTTTCCACCATGTGACTTACAGTGAGAAGACAGCAGCTCTAAAAAAACAGTCATGGGCTGGGGCTTTAGCTCAGTGGCTCAAGCACTTGCCTGCTAAGTGCGAGGTTGTGAGTTCAATCCCCGGTACAAAAAAGAAAGAAAGAAAGAGTCCTGATGAGACACCAAATATGCTGGTACCTTGATCTTGGAATTGCCAGCCTCCAGGATTGTAGGAAATAAGTTTCTGTTTTTATAAGCTACCCAACCTGTGACATTTTGCTGTGATATCCTGAACAGACCAAGATCATCCCAACACCCATTGAAGAAACTGCCAGCAACTATATTGGCCACACCCAGCCCTCTCTGCTCACAAGCCCACGTGGAACTGATGCAACTCTTCTGCTGCTGCTCCTCCTCCTCCAGGCCTATGGAGAAATCCTGGATGTCAGTGCCACTCCAGGTCCTAGTAAAATGCCAGCCTTACCTCTGTCACTGGTCATGCAATGCTACAGGGTTTCCTTTACCACAGAAGTCACAGTGAAGATGCCCACAGGACATGAGGTCAAAAGGAGCAAGCTGGAGGAGCATTTTGAAGAGCAGGATTGCTCTGAATTGCAAGGCCAAACCAGGGAGCCTGCCTGCTGCTACCTTTAAGGAACACTCCTTCCGGAGAGCTTAAGTCCCTTAAGAAGTGGCCTTGGCTGATTCATACAACATAGTGAATGAATTTCTAAAGCATGGTGCTGAATAAAAAAAGACAGTTTCTCCTATGTTTCCATTTGTGTGAGGCACCCGGAGTAATTAAATTTAGAGACGGAAAGGAGAATGGGGTTCCCAGATGTTAGGACAGAGGCAAATGAGTGTTACCGTTTAGTGGGTACAGAGTCTAAGTTCTGCAGTTTGAAAAGAGTTCTGGAGATAGATGGAGGCGATGGTTGCCAAGCAATATGAATGCACCTAATGCTGCTGGGTGGTACCCTGAAAACCAGAGTGGTAAAGTTTATGTTACGTGTTTAACAACTTAAATTTTAAATAAAATAATGAAATATGGTAATAAATGAGACAGGAAAGAAGAAAGAAAGAAAGAAAGAAAGAAAGAAAGAAAGAAAGAAAGAAAGAAAGAAAGAAAGAAAGAAAGAAAGAAAAAGAGAGAGGCTTCTGGGAGTCCACCCCAGCTCTCTGGATGTGTCCAGATGTGTCTGCTCCTCAGGGTTGGACTCAAGTTAGATCTCCAACAGTACCCAGATGTAAGATGGGACTCGCCATCATAGTAGTCAGAAAAAAAAACAGTCTCACTGAAGGCTCATTGTCTCCTACCAGCATTTTCATACAGGAATCCCTTCCCAGAATTTCTTGGAAAACTTACATTTCTCTGAACCTGCTCCCACCAAAGTCAAGAAAATGGGAAAGCAGATTGCAATTCTCCTGTGAGAACTGGTGCTTAATAATCAACAGATGGTACTGGTTGGAAGGATTCACAGGCACCAAGTTCAGAGCAAGTTCAAGAGGTGTTAGGGTTGACAAACAGAGTTCAGGATGTGGCGGCATGCAGGAGGAAAGGGATCACATTATCAGAATTGTTTACAGGCACCCTGGGTGACTGGGGGCTACCCTGCTGCTAGCTGCAAATCATTCTTGCAAATAAATAAATATTACTAAATTCGCACACATAAAATATGTTATGCAATCCTATGAGTGGTTTTCCAAGAAATAACAGGTTTTGCAAACAAATTAAGTCTTTAATTTCCTTCATATAGTACTGTTAAACTTCTGGTAAGGAGGCCCAAACCTTACAGTATTCAAATACTGGGGTTTTTCAGGGTGTGGATATTCTCTATAGACTATGGTTTCTCAAAAATATTTATCAGAAACAAATACAGGGAGAATAAGATGTGAGTGTTGTTATGAAATGGTTCAAAATCAAAATAGAAATTGATCTAAAAATTTGTCAGCAAAAACAAAATTAAGCTCAATAGCAAAACCAAAACTGAGATAATAATTTTTTTTTTTTTTTTTTTGCAGCACCAGGGATTGAACTCACAACCTCATGCTTGCCAGGCAGGCACTTACACCACTGAGCTAAATCCCCAGCCCATGAAATAATTTTATTACCAAAAGAAGAAATGAACTTAAATTGAGCAGCATAAACCCTGAAATCCAACTTAAAGATAATTTGAGGTGTGCCCTTAGCATTTCCACCAACATCAACACAAAATGGAAGAAATTTTTGTACATCTGAAATATTTGTCAAGAAACATAGATCAAAACTATTGGAGAGGGCAATGAAGATTCAGCATACTCTAAATTTTGCGTTTGAATGGAGAATAACAACTTCTAAATATTTGTGATATCTTTCACATTTTTAAATTATTTTTATTTGATGTTTATTTAGTGCTAAAGTTTCCTTCTTCCAGTGATACTTTTTAACTATCAAATGTTTCTCAAATAAATATTATTTTTACATATTGTTGAAATAATCTATTATATTAGTTACTATAAACAAGCCATTTATTACATGGGATAGTTTTTTCCATAGGGAAAAATCTTTGAATAACCCCATAACAGTAATTTCATTATGTATTTTTATGGTCACTCATTATTACTTTTAAATTCATAAATTATATATAAAGTATTATACCAATTACAGAGACGTTATGATTTGGGGAACTCCTGAGGATTCCTAGGGATTCCAATTTCTGACTCTTGAATCCTGAAAATTAATATCTGTCAAGAGTTCAGGGGAAAAGAGTTTAGAAATACTATTTCCTGCTTTCTCTTTTTTTTTTTTTTTGGTACCAGGGATCAAACTCACGACCTCACACTTGCCAGGCAGGCGCTTACACCACTGAGCTAAATGCCCGGCCCCTCCTGACCATTTTTTAATGTCACTCAGTATATCAGAAAGTTGGCACCAAGTGGAACACATTAGTCAAGTCAACAATATTTGCATATAGGTTAATAAGTAGACCCTGGTCTTAATATGCTGTGTATTTACATTTGCTGGCATTGAGAAACCCCTCTCTGCAAACTAGAATTTATAGAAAAATTGTTTTTGAAGGATGTAGTGTCAGTGCTACACAGTTATTTTACAAAATAATCAGACTTTATGTTCCAACATTTGAGGTTTTGAAGATGGCAACATTTTCCATTGAGTTTTTACTTAAATGATTCAACAGATTCTACACATGGACTTCCTTTATGAGATGGTCTCATGGTCAACAACATGGAATCCGCCAGAAGAGAGCACATTCTTTATGACAGAAGATTTAGTTCAAGAAATAATTTGATTCAACTACACGCATTTTGTTATAAAAAGTAAAATAAAAACGTATTTAGCATTGCAGAGGAGTCCATTTGAATCCATATCAGTCTAGGGATGCTACTGAGTTAATATTCATTAATGTCTGCAGCAGTTTGTCATGACTTTATTGTCCCTCCCTTGCTAGTAATAACTTGAGTGACTGAAAGCTCTAAAAATAAATACTGAAGAATCATACTTACCTAATGTACCTATTATTCTGTATACCTATTATTCAAATGTATTACTACATCTCTAATTAAGGCAAAATTTCTAAGTGGGTAAAATACTGTGTGAGCGTGAGTACTCTAAACAGCAGAGCCTGAGGCAAGTATTAAGCCCGCTAGGCAGCCGCAACCCCACAGAATTGTGAGGGAGTGAAAAGAGAAGTGAGGCCAGGAGGGATGGAGCCAGGTTAGAGCCCACATGCGACAGCTCTGCCTGTGTGTCACAAAAAGCTGCGAAGATGCAGACCTAGGTTTTTGACAGGCACGCCCAGGAGCCACACATCTGTCAGGCTATTCAGAGAGACTGTGGGGTTCGACCAGCTGTGGGAGGGAACGAGGACTGAGAATGAATCTGCCTGGCTCCTACCTGGCTCCTATTTCCACTGGTGGAATCTGCCTTGTGGAGAATTAGTACCTCTGCACTTCTGAACTGTTCATCTGGTCTCTTTGTCTCCTGCTAGACAAATGAGGTACCACAGGTCTCTCACCCAAGCCCTAAAGGAGACAAGAGGTCAAAGCTCTGCTCTGGAGAGTGATTTGCGTGGTAGTGCAGCAGGCCTCAGTGCCTGGTCAAGAGCATCTGACATCAATCTCAAACACTGCTTTTGCCAGGGTGTCATGGACTGCGTTGTGCCCCCCTCAAAATTCCTGCATCGAAGGAACCCATCCTGCAGACACCTTGATCTCAGACTTCCATGCTCTAGAACTGCAAGAAAATTAATCCCTATTGTTTAAACCATCTGGGCTGTGGTAGCCTGTTATGGCATCCCTACCAAACTAATACATGGGGCTGGAGCAGAAATCAACCAAATCAAATCCCACCCTGACTCATTTTCAAGTCTGTCACTCATTTACTTCCCTTGAGGTCAATTCTTAGAGTGGCCAAATTATTAACTCTCTGCCTCTACCAGAATGAATGGGACTTCTTCATTTTTTTAATCAAAATGAAAGTCTCCAATAAAGCATGAGATGTTTTTGCTGGTAGAATGCAGCAACATATTCAAATAGGCACTATATGTTTTAATGAATAATTTATGTTTTGCACTGGTCTTAGCTCTGCAATTATCTTACTACCACTTGCTGAGACCTAGCAACAATTATTAATATATTAGTGCACTGATTATTGAGACTGCAGAGCAACTTCAATCAAGGCAATAAAATAAATGAAAAATAATAGAAATTATAATGGGCTGCACAAAAAAAATTAGAATGTGTAGGATCCACAGTGAAACCTGATACCAAAAAAAAACAAACCTAGAAAAGTGAAATTGTCTGAAATATCAAACATTTACATGGCTGTGATGAATGCAACTTTGTACAATTACTGATTTGTTCAGTGGCTGCTTTAAGGACAGAAAAAAATCATGCGAACTGAACAAAATACATTTAAAATGATCAAAGGTGGGAGACCAAGGGAAGTACTAAATGAGCAAGAAAACAGCGAGCCAAAGCACGGCTTTGTTTTAATGTCTTAGCAGAGGATTTAGTAGTGCCCTACACTTGCGATTTAATTAGACTCATTTATGTGATAGCAAGATAAACAAGTATTGTTTGGTCTGCTGTATGCTATTTCTTCACCCTTTCCCTGTGCTTTAGCCGCATCTTCTTCATTTGGAAGGTCCTGAACTCTTTTTCTCAAGTTTTGTGTTTTACATCCTCTTAATTGTGCGCTATTGTTTCTCCATTTGGACTTGCTACTTTGAATCATATCAGTATTCGTTTGAGCACATTTGTAAGAGTAGGAAGGAGAAGATAAGCAAAGCCAGTCCCTGTCCTCAAGGTATTTCCTGTCTAGGATGCACAAGCACTTAGAGGGCAGGGCCGAGAGTTTCTTTCCCTCCTTTGCAATGCCTGCTAACAGCAAATAGGTGCAGTATTTAAAATGTAGACTTTGACACCCAGATCTCAGGACCTTCTCCCCATGGCTCCACCATGCAGGCTGCTTTTTAAAAATAGAACCGATAAATAAATTGTGGCACAGTCATACAATAGAAAACAGCAAAGAATAAAGAATTCATAATCCACGACTACACTCAACAATATGAATGAGCCTTACATAATGCTGAGCGAGAGAAGTCAGACATTAAAGGGTGCACGCTGTGTAATTCATGCATAATGCAACGAGGCGCAAAAGCAGGCAGAGCACAGCTACATGGGTAGAAGTCAGGAAAGGGGTGACGCTGGGGGCAGACAGGGGGAAACATGACTGGGTTGGGGGGAGGGTGGCTAGAGTCCGGGCCACATTTCCTTTCTCCATCTGATCACTGGTTTAAGTGAGCATGTTCATTTGTGAAAATTCACTGAGCTCTACACTTTAAAATGCGCACTTTTCTCTATGTGTATTACATTTTAATGCAGTTTTTTAAAGTGCTATTCAAGTGTAGCCACCAATACAAAGCTTTTCTAATACTAATAATAACTATGCTCCCAGTTTTCCTCATTTTCATAGAAGCAGATAAGAATAATGCTACTTGGTGACCAATGTGGAATAGAGGCATTACTCCAATCAAAATGTTTGCCAGGGTCTCCATGGCTAACTCACCTTCACAACTGGGTCGAAAGAGGACTGTGCAACATAATTGATTTGGGTTTGTATCCAGCACTTATTTGAAATGGAAAGTTAAAAGTTACAGGAAATTAGGCTGATGTAACAAAAACAGTTAAGTTTGTCTTTAAAGGCAGCAAAGGGTGTGTGAATATCAAGAACTCCAGAGAGTGATAGCTGAAGGGAGAAAACGTCTTTTTAAATCGCATATATTGCATAGTGTAGAAAATTGCTCTTTAAAAGTCATTCTTGTCTATTCTAGCACCCATGAAGAGGGAGAGATCTAATAATGCACCCCTAAGTGGGAAATCTACAACTTTTGAATAGAAAAAAGACAGCAAAGTACCCTGTTTAACCCATCAACACCAAAGAAATACACATGAGTCAATTGTGCCAAATGAGCTTAAACAAACAAACAAAAAAAAAGTCCCCTTAAGGAACAACACAACCAAAAGGGAAATCAACTTAATTTTATAGAATAGAAAAATGAATTTCATAAGTTAAGATCCACATTTAATTGGTAGGACTGAAAGTCTTTCTACATGCTTTCATATATATAGAGGGAGCATACTGTATTTAAAAGTAATTCCACAGGTCCAAGTTGCAAAAAATATAACCATAGTGGAAAAAAGTAATGATGACAATGATGTTTTATCAACCAAAAGTAGGCATCTTATAATCTGATTAGATACTTGCTACATCATGGCATGACAGATATGAAATAAATCCATAGTCTATCCGTGATTTCAAACAAGGACTTAGGAAAATGGTTCAGAATATAAGGTTATGGAAAACATTCTAGTACATCAAAGCAAAGCACGTTTAATTAGGCTTAGTTTGATAATTGCTGAAAACAAAGAACTTGCCTCACAGCATGGCTGATGTAAAAATCCAGCAGTAAGTCCGGTTGATCCAAATTAAAACCGCCCTATCTACCATCCCACATGAATCCTTTTATCTGAAGGCTACAGAGAACAAAGAATTACAATTCTGCACAGAATTACACAGGGTCGGTCGTTTTCTCATCAGGATTTGTGCTTTGGCTATAACCTGAGTGTGTATGTTTCATTTCTCTATTTTAAAAATATGACATGTAAAGACTTTAAGGGAAAAGCCCAGAAACTAATCAATACTAGCGAAATCTGGGAGTAGATTAGTGTGTTTCTTTAGCAGATTTGGCTTCACAGACTCCATTTCTACTTTTCCCCATGCACAAAGGGAAGAAAATCATAGTGCGGCAGCTAAATTCTCTACAATATTGATTCTCCAAAAAGTAAAGATAGAAACTGATAGAATTGTGAAATATTCTCCAGATTTAAATAGTTTAGGAACGTCATGCAATTAATTGGGGCAAAATGTGGTTGCTACACTGATTTTTCAAAGTGGAAAACTCTAACAGTGAATCCAGAAGCCAGGAAAAAAGCCAGAGGTGGAATGGGATGTGCTCCATCTCAAGTCCTGTCCTCTGCCTGCTTCAGGCCCTCACCACTTACTGCCAGGACTGGCACCAAGGCATCCGCTCTTGTTCCTCACATCGGGCCCCCCTGCTCTCACCCACTTGTGCCTCCTCATCTGAATCACAGTTTTAAAAAATAAATATGATCTGGTCATTTGCCCACTTACCCAATCCTACTGAAAATTCTAAAATTCGATACTTACATGAGAAACACTCCACCTCACTAATAATAAAAATGCTAATTAAAACAGTCATTAAATATCATTTTCCCTTGTCAGATAGACACAGATGTCAAACAAAAACTGATTGGTACTGGCAAGAGATTTATGGGAAAGGTACTTTTATAAATACTGCTAGTGAAAGTACCCATTAGAATTGGCTTTTTGAAAATCAATTTGACCATACAAAATTATGAGAAGTTTAAAAAGTCATACACTTAGATCCTATGTCTAAGAATTTAGCTTAAAAAGTAATCAAACGCATGAACAAAGATTTATATAAAAGAGCTGTCGTGGCAGGATAAAACTGCTACCTTTAGCAGAAACCTTGAAGATTAATGTTGAAAGATTAGATAAGATTGAATCATCTATTTGATTAGAGGGCACTTCGATAAGTTGGCCTAATTCCTCTTGTCCTTTCATATCAAAAGTCCAACTTTAGGAAAATGTGGCCATAAGGTCACTCAGGACAGACTGGGTATCCAAGGGCAGAACTCTGAGGACAGGAAATTCCACAGCTAACTACAGCCGTGTAGATGGTGATGGAGTGCTCTCCAGAGGACGATCGGACACTAAGCCGATGGCTGCAGCCGTGGGTACAGAGCAGATGAGAAGCAGTGAGTTCTCCCATCTGCGATGCCTTGTGAAGTTGCTGACACTGCACTCAAAAAATATATTGACTTTTTAATACTATGTACATATAGTAAAGAATTCAAGTAATATGGAATATACAAAATGAGGTTAAAATTTGAACATGAAATAAATCATTATCAATGTTAAAGTACACATCATTCCAGGCAGTTCTCCATGCATAGATAAATACTTTTATAAAAATAGGATTATAATGTAACTGTTATTTTTCTAAATTTTATTTTAAAGAGGATAAAACCAAGGAAAATAAAACAGAATAAAACCAATCAAAACAAACCAGTGTAAGTGATACAGGACTTCAAGACAATATGAAATCAACAATAGTTACATAAATAACTTATTTCTATTAAAACGTATGACATTTAATTTTATTTTAATGGAAGGAACAGAAAATAAAGTGAAACTACAGAGACTGTGTAAGTCTAGATAAATATATTTTTCACCACTAGAGATACTATTTCATAAAACATTCCTCCAAGGTTAAGGGACAGAGAGGTTGAAGTCATTTTGTGTAAGATCTGTACATGTTTTAGGGCAGGGTGTGGTAGTGCAGGCCTATAATCCCAGCTCCCAGAAGGCTGAGGCAGAAGGGTCACTGAGAGCTTGAAGCCAGCCTTGGGTACATACTGAGTTCAAAGCCAGCCTGAACTGTATAGCAAGACCCTGTCTCCAAAAAATAAATAAATAAGTAAATAAACAAATATCTGCTTTTTTTTATTTTTTTATTTTTTGGAGGCAGGGTCTCACTGTGTAGCCCAAGCTGGCCTCAAACTCACAGGGATCCTCCTGCTTCAGCCTCCCAAGTGCTGGGATTACAGGCATGCACCACCACACTCAGCTTGCATATGTTTTAAAATCTTAGACAATATCAATACTGCCTACCGGAAAGAAATGAGTATTCTTATATTTCCTTTTACTTTCTTAATTTTTAAAACTATATTCTTCTTTTAATTGGAAGTATATGCGATAATATTTACATTCTGTTCTGTCATACTAATTCTTACAGTTGCTTGCTCATCATTTTATATTTAAACTTATCATTCAAAGAAGCAAACTTAGGTGGTAAAACTTTTAAGAATCAAATAATATTACACACACGTGTCAAGAAACTGTCCTCTGTCTGAGGCTGTAAGGTAACTGATAGACCCAATTGGGTTGCATGGTGGTAGGTTCATAACTGCTAGGGTATTTACTTCTAGTGTGTTTCCATGAAGCACTTAGAAAACTGGAATCATGTCATGTTCAAAGTTGGACATGACTGACATCTTCAAAGTGCACAAAGATGATTGTCAACTCAGAGCTAGATACCTAGCAAAACTTTCTCGCCAGGCATGGCAGCACGCACCTGTAACCCCAGCACTCTGGATGCTGAAGCAGGAAGATCACTGCAAGTTGGAAGCCAGCCTGGGTTACATAGTGAGTTCAAGGCCAGCCTGAACTACAAAGCCAGATCCTGTCTCCAAAGACTGAAAGGAAAAAAAAAAAAAAGGAGTAACAAAAGTTAAGGCAAGAAAGAAAGGGAAAGAGGCACTGTCTGTCAAGAAAGGACCGAAACAATGTTTTCAATCTTTTAAAAAAATGAGACGCTATAGCAACAGTCCTTTGCTAAATGGGCTTCTAAAATGTATGTATTTTAAGAAGGAGGAAAACGAGCCCCAGAAACAAGGTCTGAAATGCAAAAAAAAAAAAAAAAAAAGGAAAGCAAAGAAATTAATAAGCACAGAGGTCTAAATCAACCATTTCTGTTGAAAGTGAGAGACTTTCCACTCATTCTGTGAGGGCTGGTATGGCTTTGGTATCTATGCCAAAATAAGAGAAATGTTAAAAATAAAATTTTATAAAAATTCCAGTGGCATTTGTTGTAGAAATAGAAAATCCATCCTCAAAGTCAACTGGAATCTCAAGTGTCTCCAAATGGACAAAAAATTTTGAAATGAAGTGAAATTAGAGGTCTCATACTTCCTGATTTCAAATATATTACCAAGCCACAGTTACTAAACAATGTTGTCCTGGCGTACAGACAGGCATATAGACCAGTGGGGCAGAATAGACAACCTTGAAATAAACCCTCAGGTATATGGTCAAATGGTCTTTTCTTCTTTTTCTTTTGCCTTTACTGGTTCATTATAAAGTGCATTATAAAGGATATTGCTGAGAATCAGCTAAAAAGATGTACAGGGCAAGGTACAGGAGAGGGGTAGAGAGGTTCCATGTCCTCTCTGGACTTGCCACTGCCTAGGAATTTCCACATGTTCTTACTAATTCACCCAGATCCTGTTCTGTGGGACTTGATGAGGATTTCATGACATAGGCAGTACCACCCCTCATCCTGAAGTTACCGAGGGCTGCCAGCCACCAATCAACTCACTGCCACACAAAAAGACCCTTATCATTTAAAGATCTCAAACATTTTAGGAGTTATACACCAAGAAACAGGAAGAAGAGCAAAACTTTCACAATATTGCAGCCCACCTCAGGTCTTCAAACACAGCTCACTTCCATCAAAAGGAGGGACAACTCAGAAGACACTGGTTCTGTAAATAGTGACGAGTGCAGTCCATCCTCATATCAAACAAAACTGTCTCCCAGAGTGAGGCCACACAGGTTTGCAGCTTCCCACTGGACCTTGGCAAAGGCGGGCATGGTCTCAGCAAAGATCCAATTATGGCCTTTCAGGCATCTGGTGTGACTGAGCTAGGAGACGGTGTTGGTCAGCTCTTGCTCTGCACCTCTTTCAAGGTGTTACCGTAACACTGGACTCTCCTCCAGCTCATTCGTGACCTACTTGGTCCTTCCCTTACCCTCCACTATTACTTTATTTATACCCAAATGTTTCCACCTCAAGAAGAGATACTAGGTTTGGCTAGTGTGCTCATCTGAAGCAGTATTCTAGCAGGCGCCTCCCCTGTCATGCCTTCTGACACAGTAAGGTGACACAAGCACAGAACTCGAGGCCTATATTTACCACTAGGCAAAACAGCTGCCTTCACTATGAATTCCAATTTTTCCAGAGTGGGTAGAGACACAACCCACCCTCTAACCAGCCTTCGAGAATTCTGACATGAGCTTTCAAAGCATTCAGTTTCATGCTTAGGAATGATGCCTACTTCCAGCACTTTTTGTTGCCACCCTGGTCCTTTGACCACTGCATCACACAAGAGGAAAACACTTAAATGATATCGGGAAGAAAGAAAAATTACAGTCATTAAACTCCTTTCTTGGCAAGACTTCCTTAGTCATATCAGTATCCTTTTGTACCCTTCTTCCCCACAGCCACCAGA